>JAMPIV010003837.1:0-99494 GCA_024509875.1 Oreohelix idahoensis
TCGCTTGACACGCTGTGGGATTGGCCCGATGATATATATATACACACAGACAGTTTAAATTCTCGCCGAGTAATGTTTTTCTGACGTCACTCAAACAAGTTAGTTATTTGAATAAAAATGCTAGAGAGAAATGAGAGGGGGAAGATGGCCGACTTGTGTAAAATTTATATTTGACGATTGACAGTGACAAAATTGAAAATCTAAACCATAATGAAACTGACCATAAAAACCATATATTATTATAGCTTAGTATCTCCTGAGCCCAAATATGTTTTAAAATATATGGTAGTCCAATTATTAGCCAAGTTATTGGGAAAATACTAAATGTCTACGGACGCTTGACGGACAGACTGTGGTTCCTGCTTGTTTTTTTCATAACGTTAGTGGAGACGCCAGCTTAAAAAGAGGCATATTAGTAATTCAAATTCTATTAGTTGGTATAGGAGTGACCCAACTAAGATGGTTTGGCCATGTCTGCAGAATGGGAGAAGATCGGCTACCACGACAAGCATGGGAAACAAAGAGCCAGGGATCCAGACCTCCAGGAAGACCCAGAGTCCGCTGGGAGGACAACATTAGACAATCTTTGAAGGACCGAGGACTAGAATGGAACCAGGCCAGGAAGAAGACAGCTGATAGAATAGTCTGGCGCTCTCTCTTCCAAACCTCTACACCTCACGGTAGAAGGGGAAAGACTAAGTAAGTAAGGTATAGGAGTGAAAGGGGAGAGATAGGAAAAATGTAACTAAAAACGAAACATCTTTTTCTATTGGGCATAACTAACGCAGACGGACCAATCGTCTACCAGACACAGAGTTTTTTTTTTTTTGGAATTTTTTTTTTTTTTTTTTTTCAAAAACTACATTTGAATTCTGGTAGTTGCAAGTTTTCCATTGGCCAGTACTAATAGATATTAGCAAAAAACTTTCAATGCTCATCGCCAGTTGACAAAAACTTTTTCTATCAAATACGCTGAGATCAGCTGTGTTAATTTATAAAATAAAGAATTAATTCGCAGTCTGGGCAAGGCAGAGAAAAACTGAGGCCATTCTTTGCAAGTCAGCGTTATGTGTTACATATTTCTTAGAAAATTGTGGTAAGAATGCTTTATGTATTAATCCGTTTATTACAACTGCCAAAGTTAGATACTGCTATTGGGAAAAGTTAAGGACATGCCGGGAGCAGACATTGTTGAGTCCTCACATTGAACTGTATCTAACTGTTGTATATTGTCAAGATTTTGTTTTAATATTATTGTATTAGAATATATTAGTAAGCCTCCGTGTTCCATAAACACTGTTCAACATGCCTGGAGCGTTTATAATTTAAAAAAAAAAGAAGAGCAAATCATACACTAGAAAATGTGGTTACTCCATGTTATTGTATTGAGGAAAACTATGTAAAAATACGGTGGCGTATCTGCCATAGAGACCTGAGGTGGGGTCACTGCAAGGTGTGAGTCATATAAAATTAGGGGCGAGTGCACCTGTATGCACGCGAGGCTGACCCCATACCACCATATGTAAATAATAATAATAAAGTGTGATCAGATATAAAAAGGCCAGGGTGTCTTTTTATTGCAGAGGTGTTATTTCCTGTTACAAGCCGGTGACAGGAAACCTGATGAGTGAGTGTAACGCCAACAAGTCTCCGGTAAAACGTTTATGTTGTCAGCAGATAGCTGGAGGAGCTTGTGCGTGTTGAAATATCTATATTTTCTGCAACGACATACTGAATTATCCTTCTACAAAGAATCCCAGGTGATGTGTTAGCATCTGGGTATATCTGACACTTCAGTTACAATAAACTTTGGTATTTTCAATCATACCTAGGATTTTATGGGGGGTGATGAAACTACAGCCCCTCCTAACAAGTGAGAAACACTATTAGATAATAAAGTTGTAATCTGTGAATACACCAACAGGAGAGATAGAGTGACATTATACTTATTGGACAAAGTGTCCACACATTTTAGTTAATCTTTTATGTAAACTATCTTTTCCTCATTTTCAAAGACCTGTCCAAAAGAGATGGCGGGACAAGCAGATTAAATTGTAAAAAGAAAATATTGAATTTTAAAGAAAAACCTTAACCACTGTTTTAGTCAATTATTTATAGTGAGTTAAAGTGTTTTGTGTTTATGTACCATCATTTCCATTTCTCCCCTAGACATTAGGTACATCATACACCAGACACTAGAGCCAAAATAGTGACCGTGTGAGATCTAGGGAGGTAGCGTTAGGTTCCCTGCAAATACATCATCATCATCTATTATAGTCAGGGACCTACATGTGCTTGAACTTACATGGTTAACAGAGACACAGATTTCTTTCCTTTTAGGTAATACATCATAACCTACCCCAGCAAATTAAACTTGCTACACATGTGTCCAATCGCCTTCTCATAAAATAAGTGACAAGAGCAGCAGACGAAAAAATCGCAATTTTAACTTTCTGTGGTGAGTTGGCATATAAATATATTTATAGGGGACTTAGTGTACTGAATGAGATCAGCTGTGAAGATTTCTGAGGATAATAAATTTGGTGTGTATACAGAAGATCTTACTTGCTACCATATCTCGATCTCAATCAGACTTATTCTTGAATAATGAATAATGGCTTCGTTAAGTGTCTAGGGTTATGATAGTGATGAAGTGTAAGTATAACAACCAACTGACATACACAATTGCTTTAATAATTTCCACAATTTACAGCACTTTGACAATCACAAACACATAACACTCTAAAAGACTATCTTATTAGGTCAAGGGTTAAGTTTTTTAAATGTATTAATGATCTTTCAATATCTTTCCTGATTCTATTGTAATTGTGAATCAGGAATCACAATAAAAATGTAATCACAATATTTATATACAAGTATCTGTACACTGGATATTTATCCAGTCATAGACTGTTATAGCAATATGAGTGTGGTGTTGTTGTGTAATATTATGAGGTAATACTGTCATTAATAGCTAGACTGTTGGTTGTCATCATGACTTCATGTGTTTGTTACTGGTGGAAATCTTATTGAAGGATTCACAGATTCTGTTTCTTTAAAATTTCTGTCCCTTTTTATATAATAAAGTTCAGTTCACGGTTATTTTATTCAAGGTTGAGTCTTTTCGTGCTGACAAGCTCTTATATCATAATGCAGTTGCAGGAAACCTGTATCCTCTGCTCGCTTGCTTCTCAGTTTGATAGTAAGATAGACAATGTCCGCTATCTTGTGCAAGGAGTCTGCTGCCAGCTTTCTGGATCACGCAGTACTCAGACCGGGCGATGCAATATCACCATCTATACCACGGTCCCTGAAATGAGAAGGTTGTGCCTCCTTCTTCATAACTAATATACAATTATTATTCCACACTGGAGTACATGACAGTACAAACATAAAGTTCAGCGCTTTAGGCCAACTGCTAGCTTTTTATGTGACAATATACACCAGTATTCCTCTCCCTAATGGTTACAACGCCTCTGCAATTCAAGCTGTAATTCCTTCCATTCAATAGGATAGGTTTTATGTTACTATATGGCAATCCAATATATATATGTAGTTATACTCCTCTCTGACAATCTTTTACATGGTGGAGCAATATCTAGGCTTTGCCTCATGTTTGCTACTGAACCACACACATACAGACATAATTTATTATTTCACATTCAATTTTCATATAAAATACAGATTAAAAATGTCTAGCTTACCACAATTCGTAAGGAAATACACACTAAAGATGACTGACACAGTTTGATCTGCAGTATGTCCAGGCTGTTATATATATATTTAATTTTGAATAACACTGCCTGATCTCATCTCTCACAACGTGTAACGATATGGCGTCCCCTCTAAGATTTTTTCTGCCAATATCCAGTACACTGGCCAATCGTTTTGAATATTTTCAAAAGAGTACACAGTCATTCAAATATTTTCATTCACTTGTACTCCGTTTCTAGGCATTTATTTGTTATTCATAGGTCACCCAATCAAATTTCTTTTAACTTCAAAGTTCAGCCAATGGCCTCCCTCGTACCATCTTAGACTTTCTGTCACTACTATGTTTCACAAAATTCAGGAAATTCCATCCCAAGCAGATATGACCAAACCTGACAGTATCTCTGTTCTCTATATGTTTTATTATTAATATCTAATTATCTAATGGACTTTTTAGATAATTTATTACATGTTCCTAGTCCCCTAGCTTTCCTGTACACGAATATATGCTTTTCAAGGGGCTAAGTGGCGTAGTTAAGAATACGATTTTTTTTTCGATGTTAAGTGTTAATTTCAACTACCACCTGTTCAATCCTTTACGACTGTACTATCAGTATAAAGTCAGGAGCCCTACGTAAAATATCAGGTTTCCTAATAAGAATTTAACCTGTTTTCAAAACCTAACATCGTATCGTTAGTTTTTTTCATCACTGTTTATTTGAAAAAATCAGGCCATGCACTCTGCGAGTTGGTTTATTTTTTAAACACACGGCGAGCTGCTTGTGTGACCGTGTTCCACAGTCCGTCTATATCTCTCTCTCTCTCTCTCTTCTTCTAAGCCCGTCTGTCTTTCCAAGGCTAACCTTGTGCGCGATTTTGCACTAATGTTAGTTTTTTAAAATCAAGGTCGTCTAGAAGATTTGACTACACATTCTATTTTTAGAATTACGGTTATTGCCGTATCGTTTAGTCTAAGCATTTTATTTATGAACGAACAAATTAGGACAAGTAGGATTCTTGTGTTAGCCATTACGGCGTTATACAACGAAGGCGTTATCTATACTGGGAAAGCACTGGTCTTCCTCCATTCTTCTTCCTATCGTATTATTTCGTTCGGCTTTACATTTACGTTCTAATTTATATATGGGTATTAGAATTGTTCACCACACTTTCTCAAATTCATCTGCATTTATTGACATTGCACATTTGTCAATGTCTGTAAGCAACTTACGGCATGCGTGCGGGTCGCCTGAAAACAAGTCTACATTACCTTTTATGTTTGAGTATTTAGCACTGTTGTCTACATTGGCTAATGTGTCGGTAATCGTCTTTACGAGGGCTAGAGTCTGACTGTCTTGCATGTTATACTGTGTCTGTTTGCACTGTGCCATCATACAATCTCAAAAAGTTACTTATTTCTAATGCTAACTAATCAAGTACAATCAAAAGAACAAAAATTATATATATACTGTATATATATACTGTATATATATATACTGTATATATATATATATTGTCGCATATTGCACAATGGCCTAATCACCTGTTTGCCAGATACTTTGATTACATGTTTTGCCCAGGAGTCTTGTGCTCTTTGGGTCACCTCTACACCTCGTTTTGTGGGGTAGAAGAGGTTCCGATTATGATGATGATGATGATGATATTGTCGCATAGAGAATTATGATCAATACATTTTCTATATTTGTAACGAACAGTTTTAGTGTAAGGGGAAGTAAACTGGAGTATGTTAGTAGTTGAAATAGATTTTGAGTTATAGCACTTAGTTGCTTGTTAGCTATCGAATTATTTAGAGAGTATCTCGTGATAGTTTCGAGAGACAGATTACAGACAGCGTGAAAAGCGCTGATATAGTTATTCTGTATTGTTTTGAGTTGGGTGAGAGAAGCTCGCTGCTAGCCCGCAATTGTTTGTGTTGTGTGAACAGTGAGAAAGTCTCGTATCTGCTTTTGAGCGGGACGAGTGTGTTATCTAGGGAGAGTGTTCCGGGCGTTTTGACCGGGTAGGAGGACAGTGTTTTTTGGGAAGTGTGAAATGCCTGTACAGTGCTGAATTTAAAATGTCGACGGATTTTTCGCTGTGGGTACAGCGTAGTATGAAACTGCAGTTTTAATTATTGTGGAAGTGTTTAAAACTGCAGTGTACAGTACTTTAGGCCATGAATCATGATAGCTCCTGTGAGAGGATTGTTATTGAGGATTCTTTATAGCGCTGAGTTTAATAAGAGTACTTTAGGCCATGAATCCTGATAGCTCCTGTGAGAGGATTGTTATTGAGGATCCTTTATAGCGCTGAGTTTAATAAGAGTACTTTAGGCCATGAATCATGATAGCTCCTGTGAGAGGATTGTTATTGAGGATTCTTTATTGCGCTGAGTTTAATAAGAGTACTTTAGGCCATGAATGATGATAGCTCCTGTGAGAGGATTGTTATTGAGGATTCTTTATAGCGTTGAGTTTAATAAGAGTACTTTAGGCCATGAATCATGATAGCTCCTGTGAGAGGATTGTTATTGAGGATTCTTTAGAACGCTGAGTTTAATATGAGTACTCTAGGCCATGTATTATGATATCATTGTAGCTGCCGAGTGCGCAGTTATTATGTGGTACTTTATATCTTGTGTTGTGCTGTGAACGGTATTCTATGTGTATTTCATCAATGTGTTGTGACGTGAATAAACCCATATGAAATGTCACCAGTCGTTTACAACCATCCATGACTCTTGTGTACGTACCTGTGGTGTAAACGACTAAACCAACACACGCACTTAATATTACAAGTGTGACAGGGAACTTAACACGTATTTAGAAATAGCCCCGGAGTGGGCGTGGTCTATTTGTATCGAGAACCTGTGCATCGCTTACCAGTAGACTTCTACAGTGTTTGCCTGGGTGGTGTATATGTAGGTATCAACTGCAGATATTACCAGATCCACAACACAACAGTAACGTTAGCAGATAATTCAATATCCACCAAACCAATACGTTATCAGTGAAGCCCCATGACGTTTCACAAAAGTTTACGGCCATGATGCCCCGGGTTTTCACCAAAAGTTACGGGGGTGTAACAGTGGTGTGCTAGTTTTATAGGATCAGACACCCGCGAAATTCGCGTGATATTAATTCACAAGTGTTAGCGTGTAGCCTGAGTGGCGTTAGTATATGAAAGACAGACATCACATTTGAGAGCTGTATCCAGGCCCAAGGAAAACTTATTCAGTATCAGTTAAACTGGGAACTGTTAACTCAAGTCGCAAGTCGCAACTCGCAAGTCAAGAAATTTATTACTCAAGATTATGAGATGTCATGATATACAGTGGCGTCTGTATACCAGTACAAGTAATCATCTGGCAGTATGAACGAGCGGTGTACCTCCTTTCAACGAAATTGACAGACGGTGACCCATTTCCTGCTTTCCTGTGCGGTGTGTTAGCACGTAGCGTGCTGAATCGAGGACCTGAGCGGAATCAAGGTGTCAAGTTCCAATGCCTTTCTGTTGTCGATTGTTTTACCATTGAACTTTGTGATATCCAGGGTGTTAACGGAAAGGAACAGAAGAGTTTTCATTCAAGATAAGTGGTTATGTTTGTGATGTGAACTGTGTCGCCTTAACTATGTCAACGAGCCTTCCTGTGCTTTGCATCTCCTATACTGTTGAAATCTGTTGTTTTTGTTGTCTAATTCTATATAGACATATTATTAGGATTTAGTATTGATGCTAAGTATTGATGGTGGTATGATATAGGATGACTTCCCTCATATGATGTTATAAAGGTTCTTTGAAAAGGAATTGATGATACAAAGTTTATGAATAATATTTTTGGTATACATACTTAACTGTGTGAAATGAAAGGGTAATTGTCAGAACTTCTTGAAACATAAACTTGCGACATTAATAATTATACTGATATAGATATATAGTTAACTGAGTGATTGAATCACCATGGATTTTGATAATAATCCTGCAGATATAAGGCCTATGTTGGAGAGTGCATTGTTGATAGGTAGAGATGAAAAGGGATTGAGTGGTCCAAGACTTGGAGTATGGATCATGGACGATTTGTTAGTTAATGTGTCAGTATCTCTAAAGTTATTTGCTGAACATAACTTTAAGCTTCTTTGTAATTCAATAGTGGCTAAGGATTTGATTGATTTGCTACAGCACCTTCGTGTGTTTTTGAAACAGTATATTGAGCTTGAGTACGGACATGTAGTTCAAAGTATATTCAAGATAATCCACAACGGTATTCCTGATGAGCAGAAAAAGGAATTAGGAAGTGAGAAACAAATAAAAGTTAACAAACAGAGTGCCCTACGGGAAAGGGACAATTGTTTAAAAGTTACTACTGAAGTGAGTAAACTACACGAAACAGTCTCTAAACTGGCAAATGAGTTAGATAAGTCAAACACGGAACTTACTAAAGTACATGCGGCGTTAGATGCAGCATTGAACAAGAACAAAGAGTTGGAAATTCGGGTGAAAGACAAAGATGACGAAGTTGGTAATCTCAGACAGGAAGTTCAAGAGAAAAAAGAAATGTATGACATATTAAAGATTGAGAGCAATGTTCGTGAAGAGACTTACATAAATATGCTTCATGAGGTGTTGGAGGATAATGATATTATCAGTTGCCAACTGAAAGAAAAGAAAGATATACATGATAAATTAAAAGTTCAGGATAAGAAATGTGAGAAATTAGGTAATGAAACATGTCAAACTAGAGCAAATAAAGAAAAGGATGAGAAAGACAAATTAGAAGAGTTAACGACTGAGAGAGAGGAGATGATTAAGATTGAGAGATTGTTAACAGAGGAGAGAAGTAAAGTCTTGATATTTGACAAATTAAATAGGAAATTAAGTGAAGAAATTTCACACAAAAATGTTGAAATTGCAGAAAATACAAAAAGGGTAGAGGGTCTACTCGATGTTATTTTAAACAGCGGAATATGGTCTACTGTCAATGTTGACAATACTAGACAGAAGGGTGTTTACCAACAGGAAAAAAAAGCAAAGATCCAGCCCTATACAATCTTTGCTGATAGAAAGGTTAGATGTGATAGACAAATATCTTTTCGAGGAAAATATAACTTTCGAAGGTCTTTTGATTCTGCTTCCAATAGCAACGAATCTTGGCGGAAGTGTAATAGAGAGAATGATAATGTAACAGTCAGTCCTGATAAAAGCCTAAGGATTAAACGAGTAACTGATTGTGGAAGTTCTCAGAAGATGATAACAAGGGATAAAGTTATAAGTAGTGGTTCCAAGGATGAAACCCATTATAGGCGTAACGATAAAGATACTTATAGATCTGCAGATGATACTGCAAACAAGCATATTGTCAAAGAAAAGAATGGAAAGAGTTTTTGTAGGAGAGATGTTTCTAAGATTAGAAAGTACCAAGGAAATTCATATGATAATAATTTTCCTTCTCAGAGAGATAAGAGACAAGTTAATGTATCTCAACAGTTTAATTCTCAGAATTTTGAAAATAATGGTACAGACAAATACAAGAAGAGTTTTCAATCGTGCAATAATTTTTCTGACAGATTTTTTGTGCGGAGTAGAAACGTTAATCATAACAAGTCTGACTGGGATTATAGACATAATAATAGTCTCAAACAAAGAGGAAATGATGAACAGAGGCGACTTCTTGATATGGGTCAGCGCTCCTGTTTACGTTAACGGCTGTTTACGGTAGCGGCAAGAATATAGGTCAACATTGTGCCCGAGCGAGTGTTTTCTCAAGCAGAACATATCAGCGTGCTAACCATGATTCGACGTTTTACCCCTAGTGTTTATGAGATGTCGGCAAGACCTATGGAGATTTTTGTTTGCGTTTGATTTTTGTTTTGTTTGTTTATTAGGACAGTAGATGTTAATGTATTCTATTGCATAGATCATTATAGGTTGTTATATTATGATCATCATCTTTACGCATCATTTGATGTCTATTGTTTTTTTTATATGTATGACTGTTTTAATTATAAATTAGTTCATTTCGATGCTATTTTTATACTATTGTGTTTTGGATAATATGTAGTGTGTTAGATGGTAGTGACGTGTTGTTTACTATTCATGAATGCAATGAGCAGATTTATATTTAACCTTACTGGTTACAAACTTATGCCTATTTTTTATACTCTGGTGTAGAACTTGCAGTTTTTTTTTTTTTGGTTTTGTTTTACAGATGTGTTGGGTAGAATAGTTTTGTACATGATGAGTTTGCCAGCCCTATGCCCATACTCAATAGTTATAATGTTACAATAGTTACTTTTAATATATCAGGTGGAGATAGATATAAATTATTAACTGAATAACACTGTAGCTAAGCTGAACGTGATTGTCAGCCGGAAATATTTAAAGTTTAAATTGAACTGTATAGTGAAAATTAACAGCGGTTGCTGATATTGTTATTTGATTGAGAAATCTAGAGATCTGATTTAAGCACTTGCTTAACATACATTACGTTGTTTTCATGTATTTGCAAACTTGTATTTTGGTAATAGTGTGTTTTTTCTATGTGTTTCTCTGTGACGTATTTTTTGAAAAATTTACACGTGTTGTTTCGTGTTTGCTTAGATGCAGGAATTGTTATGTCTCTCATTTTGCTAAAGCTAGTTTTTTGTTAATTTGTTAATTATAGATTTGAATTAATTAAATTAAAATACTATTTTTATGTAACTTAGCATTACGAAATATTTTTGTACTGTATTTTTTGGAAAATATTTTTTTTCCCAGACATTGTAATTTTTTATTTTTGGTTTTGTGTGTGCTTAGCGTTTGACTATGTGCTATGTTTGATATGTAGAGTAATGTTAGTTCTTTAAAGAAAGTTTTTTGTTTGTTTTTTGGATGTTATGTTGTATTAGCGCTTGATTATGCGTTGGTCTTATAGCAATGCTATCACTTTTTTGTGTGGTGTCGATAATTTATTGTTGATTATGTATAACTTGTATAACTTGTTTAAATTACTGATTATGTTTTGTTTAGTTATAAACTATTTTTTGTAGTATTAGTATAGGAATACTTTGTTATTTTCTTTTCTGCTTTTCGATCGTGTTTGTATTTATTTTGAAATACGTTGTTGATCTAAATTGTTATTAGTATATATTTTTATCAACGTTCTCTATATTCATACCTTTTGCTTTCTATCTGTCTTTGTTGATTATCCTTCATTCCATTCCTTCTTTTCTGTTGTCTTTTCAGTATGGTTTCATATTTTGTTTACATTTCGTGCTTTATTTACGTTTCACTTCATTCTCCTTGTATACTTCTTCTTTCGTTTCTTATACTTTCATTCTATGTATTGTTACTTTAATGGTATAACTTAATATAGTGTAGCTACTTGTGATATTTGTAATTATTTTACATATAACAAATTGTTTGAATGTAATATTATTGTTTTTTCCTCATATTCTGATTTCATACTTACCTTTATTACGGATCATTTTTCGTTTGCTTGATCTTGTCTTTTCTTTTACTATCGGTTGTTTCCTATTTAGTTGTGCTGTATTCACTTAACTTGGTTTTGTAATGCATTATTTTTGGTATGCTTAATTGATTACATTGGATACTTCATTTTTACATTTCACTTAATGTTTATATTTTGTAGATGTCTTATTTTAACTTAACTTAAGGTAATTCTTATACGCATATGTTAGAGATTCATTGTCCTCTTAATCTTTTTTGGTTTTGGGGAATGTATTTGTCAAAAAATTTGATAGAATCAATTTTTTCTCTGGGGGTGAGGTAAGATGATAAGAACAGAACTGGTGTAAGGGACGTAAATCTGGGTATATTAGTAGCCAAGATAGATTCTGAGTTGGAGCACTTGTTTGCTTGTAGCTATTGAATTGTTTTGAAAATATCTCGTGGTAGTTTCGAGAGACAGATTACAGATAGCGTGGAAAAACGCTGATCATCTCAAAGTGTGAGATATATTTATTCTGTAATGTTTTGAGCGGAGCGAGAATAGCTTGCGGCTAGCCCGCAGATGATTGATTGACTGAGTTGTGTTGACCATGAGGAAGTCTCGTGACTGCTTTTGAGCGGAACGAGTGTGTTATCTAGAGAGAGTGTTCCGGGCGTTTTGACCGGGTAGGTCAAGACAGTGTTTTTGGGAAGTGTGAAATGCCTTAACAGTGCTGAAGTTAAAATGTCGACGGATTTTTCGCTGTTGGTACAGCATAGTATGAAACTGCAGTTTGAATTATTGTGGAAATGTTTATAACTGCAGTGTGCAGTCTTTAAAGGCCATTATTTCCTGTGTGAGGAGTATTGAGTTTAATAAGAGTACTTTAGGCCATGAATCATGATAGCTGCTGAGTGCAGGATTCTTTATAGTGCTGAGTTTAATAAGAGTACTTTAGGCCATGAATCATGATAGCTGCTGAGTGCAGGATTCTTTATAGTGCTGAGTTTAATAAGAGTACTTTAGGCCATGAATCATGATAGCTGCTGAGTGCAAGATTCTTTATAGTGCTGAGTTTAATAAGAGTACTTTAGGCCATGAATCAGGATAGCTGCTGAGTGCAGGATTCTTTATAGTGCTGAGTTTAATATGAGTACTCTAGGCCATGTATTGTGATATCATTGTGACTGCCGAGTGTGCAGTCTTCATGGTGTTAATTTATATCTCGTGTTTTGCTGTGAACGGTATTCTATGTGTATTTCATATCAATGTGTTGTGACGTGAATAAACCAGTATTAAATGTCCCCAGTCGTTTACAACCATCCAGTGGACTTCTACAGTGTTTGCCTGTGTGGCGTATATGTATGTATCAAATGTAGACATTACCAGATCCACAACACAACAGTAACGTTAGCAGATAATCAATAGACACCTTACCGTATCCACCAAACCAATACGTTATCAGTGATGGCCATGACCTTCACTTGCTTTACGGGGGTGCAACAGTGACTAACACACGTGAAACTTTAATAAAAATTGCTCAAGACAAGAAGAAAAGAATAAATGAAACAACATAAATACAAGACTAATGACTTACTTAGTCGTTCCTCTTCTATCGTAAGGTGTAGAGGCTTGGAAGAGAGCGCAATCTTATCCTATCGTCTTTCTCCACAATAAATGGGCGTACTTCAGCATGGAACAATCTGCTTCTACATTTTCAATGAGGAAAAACAATTTGTCGTTGTAGCTAGCTTTACAGTTTTCAACAGCCAAAAATAAAATTACTCCTCACGCAAATTGAAATGGAAACAAGCAATTTGTAATTGTAGGCAAATTTGGTACCATTACCTTTAGGATCGATGCTCGCAGTAAAATTGTATTGATCAATCAAATGTTGCGAGCTACGGCACCAGCGGTGACGTAATATACAAAGGAAATTTGGTCGCGTAGCGAAACATTTTTTGTGTGTTAATGGTGGCCTCGTTCGAATAGAACTATAACGAACAGGATGGATGACAAGTGATAATTCTTTCACCGTTGCTTCCAGGAGGAAACAATGTATGTTTAGGTGTAGATGACAGTACAAGGCATGCAGTATTTGCTAAGATAATTGAATGCTAGTGTGTCAACAAGTGAATTGATAAGACTGTTTGTCACTTCTGCTGAGCTTAGCAAACTGTAGGATGAACCGAATCTAGAAGGAAATATATGGAAAGAAAGCTGCAGGTCGTCTGAGTAAAACGAAATATGGATGAACATGATATGCGTGTATATAAAACGAGAACGACCAAGTGTCACAGGTTCTCTATTCTTAAGGCTGTTTATCAAATATTTTATCCATAAGTGTCTCATCTCATCTCAGCCCATAACCCGAAATGGGTCGTAGGGGTGCCATGGTGGAAGCATCAGCAGACAGGGTCCTCCACTGCTCTCTATCCTCAGCAATGCGTACAAGTGTGGAAAAACCGTGTCCTGCCCATTCTTTGATGTTATCAGCCCAGGATTTTCTCTGCCTTCCGTAATATTGCTGCATTTTTGAGTTCCCTGTTTTCGCACTTAATGTTGTTTAATATGCCTAAGTCAGTGTCAAATTTACAGTTATATAATTCTTTACAATATTCTGTCCACCTTCTCATTACAGCTGTTTTTTCATTGAGCAGAGCCCCATTGCTATCTTCTATGACATTTACCCTGGGCTGTTGGGGTTTTGATATTTTTCTTAATGTGTCAAAAGCTGCCTTGCTGTTACCTTTTATTAGCCCCGTATTAATGGACTCACATTGATCAGCTACCCATTTTTCTTTGGCCTGTTTCATTTTCTTCCTAATATTTTTATTCACCATACTGTATTGCCATGCTGCTTCAGGAACCTCTTTCTTAACCTTTTTCATTTCCCGCCGTGTATCACATAACTTCAGAATGTCATCTGTAACCCATGGTTTGTTTATTTTCTTTCTTTTACCAAGTATTTCTGTTGCTGATTCAATGAGCACGTCTTTCATGTTCTCTGTGATTGAGTTGATATCATCCTCCAAAAAATTGAGAGCTGCAAATTTTCCTCCAACAGTTGCCTCAAAGATTCCCGCGATTTCTGGATCTTTCAGTTTGTCTAAATTGAATCTTAACTGAGAACATCTGTTTTGATTATAGTTCTTTTTAAGTTTAAGCTTGAGCGTCATCAATACCATGTCGTGATCACTACCAATGTCGGCGCCAGGAAAAGTCCTAGTCTTGGCTTTATTAATACTGGACTTGAATCTTTTGGATACAAGAATAAAATCAATTTGGCCATGTATCTCAGTTTTTGGGGCATGCCACGTTGTTCTTCTTGATAACTTATGAGGAAATAGTGTATTTGCAATGATTAGTTTATAGTTGCTGGCAAATTCTAGTAGCCTTAATCCTCGATCGTTGGTTTCACCTGTCCCAAATCTCCCCACTGTACCAGCCCAGTGACCGTATGCATCTGGCCCTATTTTAGCATTCCAATCACCTAACATGATGAGAAGATCTTTCTTTGGAATTTTCTTAATTGCTTCATCCAGATTGTCATAAAATGTATCAATTGCCTCATCCTCATAGTCAGTAGTGGGGGCATATACCTGTATGATGGAGATGTTCTTTGGATGTGCTGCAATACGAATGGGGATAAGCCTGCTATTTATTGGGGTGCAGCTGATGACAGAGTTCAATCTATCTTTATGTACGATAAAACCTACTCCATGCTGATGTTTAGACTCATCTCCACTAAACCAAATTTTGTGACCATCATCCGTTATTGATTCACTTAATCCTGTCCATCTGACTTCTGCTAGGCTCAGGATGTCCCACGAGTATCTAACAAGTTCATGTGTTAGTTCTTTGACTTTTCCACACGCATATAGCGTGCGTACATTCCATGTTCCAACAACAAAACTTTCTCTTGGAAGTTTCAAAACAGGTGTTTGTACCCCATTCGCTGACTTATCACTCTCAAGGGGCAATGAGAGCTTGGTCGTTGTTAATCCGGGCATTGGCCGATCCGGCAAATTATTACTGAGTTGACTTACCATCATAGAATTTCAGTGGGCAAGAGGTTTGCTTGGCGGTGCCCATCTCCTCTCCAAGTATCCTTGCAGGTACATACAAAAATGTACCTGGAGCAGTAACAATAGCCCTCAATAAATCTGTAATGTTTTGAAACACTGTCCGATCGACACATCACAAAACCGCCATCTTGGCTACTTGTATCAACACAAACAGCGAACTCACATTATAGGCACACTTGATGTTTTCATCTTTAAAATACTTAGCAACATAATCCAGAAAAAGCCAAACACACTACAAACTCATACAGCCTTAATAATGGCTGTTACCACTGATGCAGACTCCAAAACGACGACATGAAATGCACAACACAAAAGTGCGGCCTACCACGCCGCCATCTTGACCTACATAAGTGTCTAATCAAGTATAAAGCACAAGTTAAATTCACGTTGAATCAGCGTACCAGGCTTTTTGTCAATCTGATGTTACATTTTTTGAATGCAAGCTATACACTCCTTGAAAAATTAGTTGAGGCTTTTTAGTGCATTAAAAGCCTGTGTTTGAAAATTAAAAAAAAAACTTTTTATTAGCTCTAAACTGATGCGTAAATGAAAACTCGTACATTTTAATTATTGCCTGTAATGATTTTGTTTTGTATGACGTTCTCTCTTCCATCCCATAACTATATTTCTCACTAACACTACTACTTTTGGAATAGGTGTCGGCAAAACACGGGAAGTAGCAGTTACCGGTTATAAGCATTTTGCCCAATTGGCGTAGGGCATGGCGCCAGGGGCTACTTCCGACAGTGGGAGAGGTTCTAGGATCTCACTGGACAGCTACCGCCCGCTTCAAGCTGGGCAGCCCCCAGTCTATAAGGTGTTGTCCCGCCACTGTCTGCTTTCCCCATTGGGTGCATGGGGATTACGGTCAAACCCGAACTGTGGACAGAAAATTTTGCACCAAGCAATTATCGAAAACATAGAAATAAGCAAACTCTCAGATTGGGATGCTGGAACGTCCGGACTATGTTGACTGTACTATCCGAAAACCTACAGGATGTAAACGATGTAAGGAAGACAGCCATAATTAATGATGAGCTTAAACGACTTCAGGTGGATATAGCTGCACTTCAGGAAACGCGCCTGGCGGGCTCTGGAACGGTGAGCGAGAAGGACTACACATTTTATTGGCAAGGGACAGATCTTAATAAAGCTAGAGAACACGGAGTAGGTTTTGTGGTCAAAAAATCGCTAACTAAAATGGTTGAACCAGGCAAGAATGGATCAGAACGCCTGTTAACGCTCCGCCTGCAAACTAGCACAGGTCCCATCACCCTTGTCAATGTGTATGCTCCTACTCTGTACTCTGCCTCAGAAGCTAAAGATGAGTTCTACGAGAATCTAACAGCAATTATCAAAAGCATACCTAGGCAAGAACAGCTTGTTCTCCTTGGTGACTTTAACGCTAGAGTGGGTGCCGATAATGTTTCATGGCCTCCATGTCTGGGCAGGTTTGGTATTGGCAAGATGAATGAAAATGGACAACGGCTCTTAGAGTTGTGCGTCCACCATGACCTCTGCGTGACCAACACCTACTTTCAGACAAAACCCCAGCATAAGGTGTCATGGAGATACCCACGATCCAAGCACTGGCACCAACTTGACCTGATTCTCGTCAGAAGGCCACTCCTCATTTCTGTGCTCTCCACGCGCTCGTACCATAGTGCAGACTGTTATACAGATCACTCCTTGGTTTGCTGCAAAATCAGAGCACAACCAAGAAAACTCTATCGTGTCAGACATGAAGGGAAACCACGTATTGATACCAGCAAGATGTCAGACCCTTTCATGGTCGCTCAATTCACTGCGACCTTCGAGAAAGTGCTCAGTAGCCCTCAGCATGGTGATACTATTACAGAGAACTGGGAGCATCTACGGAACACCATTCAAAGTACTGCACTTGCCACCTTTGGTAAGAAAACAGCAAAGTCAAATGACTGGTTTGATGCTTCATCAGATGTGATTGCACCTGTCATTGAAGCTAAGCGCAGTGCTATGAATGAATACAAACGTTTACCGAGTGCCAGAACCCTACAGATCCTGAGGGCTACGAGAAGCAAAGTTCAACAAACTGCTCGACGCTGTGCAAATGACTACTGGCTCCAGCTCAGTGAGAGCATCCAGACCGCAGCGCAAACAGGCAACATTAGACAAATGTATGATGGTATAAAGAAAGCACTTGGCCCCCATAAAAGAAAGACGGCACCGCTAAAAACCATCAGCGGAGAGAAGCTAACCGATAAGGGTAAGCAGATGGAGAGGTGGGTCGAGCACTACTCTGAGCTTTACGCTAGAGACAATACCGTTACGCCTGCAGCCCTTGATGGTGTCAACAGTCTGCCAACTATGGAGGAGCTGGATGCCGAACCAACATTAGAGGAACTCAGTAAGGCCATTGACAGCTTGGCCTCTGGCAAAGCACCAGGCAGTGATGGGATTCCTCCTGATTTAATCAAATGCTGTAAGAGCACGCTATTACATCCCCTGCATAGGATGATGTGCCAGTGCTGGGAAGAGACAACTATTCCTCAAGACATGCGAGATGCCAAGATTGTAACACTGTATAAAAATAAAGGAGACAGAAGTGATTGCAATAACTACAGAGGCATCTCTCTTCTTAGTATTGTTGGTAAGGTTTTTGCCAAAGTCATCTTAATGCGACTACACAAGTTAGCTGAGCGCATATATCCAGAATCACAGTGTGGATTCCGAGCTGGCAGATCAACAATAGACATGATCTTCTCTCTCCGCCAGCTTCAGGAAAAATCAAGAGAGCAGAAAAGACCATTATATATCGCCTTTATAGACCTCACAAAAGCATTCGACCTGGTTAGTAGGGATGGACTCTTTAAAATCCTCCTGAAAATGGGCTGCCCTTCTAAAATGCTGGAAATGATAAAGTCATTCCATGACGGCATGAAGGGAACAGTCCAATATGCTGGAAGCACGTCACAGTCCTTTGATATACGAAGTGGCGTTAAACAAGGCTGTGTTCTTTCTCCGACCCTCTTCGGAATCTTCTTTGCCTTACTCTTGAAACATGCATTCAGAGATGCAACTGAAGGAATATGCCTTTACACTAGGTCAGATGGCCGTCTGTTTAATCTTTCAAGGCTGAAGGCAAAAACAAAAATCAGAAGGGTCACTATAAGAGACTTGTTGTTCGCTGATGATGCTGCAGTCGTCACTCAAAGCCAACAGGAGCTTCAGAGCTTGTTGAATCGCTTCACTAAAGCATGCAAGGACTTTGGCCTCACAATAAGTCTAAAGAAAACGAATGTGCTGAGTCAGGATGTGGGTGCTGCACCAGTTATCACTATCGATAACTATGAATTGGCAGTGGTGCACCACTTCACATACCTAGGGTCTACCATCAATGACAAACTCTCACTGGATACAGAAATCGACAGCCGCATTGGCAAAGCTGCAGCTACCTTTGCCCGCCTCACATCGCGTGTTTGGGGAAACTCTAAACTCACAATGAAACCAAAGCGGCGGTATATAATGCCTGCGTCACCAGCACACTCCTATATGGCAGCGAGACCTGGACGACCTATGCTAAGCAAGAAAGAAGGCTCAATACCTTCCATTTGCGGTGTCTACGCCGCATTCTCGGCATCTCGTGGAAAGATAAAGTGACAAATGTCGAGGTGTTGTCACGTGCTGGCCTTCAAAGTATGTATACGCTTGTTAGACAGCGCAGACTTCGCTGGCTTGGCCATGTTTGCCACATGGAAGATGGTCGCATCCCAAAAGATATCTTCTACGGACAATTAGCAGATGGCAAGAGAACAGTTGGGCGCCCACAGCTGAGGTTCAAAGATGTGTGCAAGAGAGATATGAGGGCACTGGACATGGATCCAGCAACATGGGAGGATGAAGCTGCCGATCGCACTAAGTGGCGATGCTATTTACGGCGCCACCTCAGATTGGGCGAAGAGAGGCTCACACAAGAAGCAGAGGTGAGGAGAAAACGTCGAAAGGAGCACCAGGAAAATAAGCAGCTGAGGGCTGTCACCTCAGGGGCGCATTCCCATAGTCAGTTATGACTGAAGGGGCTATTATTATTATTATTATCATTATTTTAGTTGAATTATTTACTCTTCCATTCCACAACTTTGTTTCTCACTACAACACTACTAATTTTGGAACATTTTAGTTGAATTATTTAATCTTCCATTCCACAACATTGTTTCTCACTAACACTTCTACTTTTGGAATATTTTTGATGAATTATTTACTCTTCCATTCCACAACTTTGTTTCTCACTACAACACTACTACTTTTGGAATATTTTAGTTGAATTATTTAATCTTCCATTCCACAACTTTGTTTCTCACTAATACTACTACTTTTGGAATATTTTAGTTGCATTATTTGCTCTTCCATTCCACAACTTTGTTTCTCACTAACACTACTACTTTTGGAATATTTTAGTTGAATTATTTACTGTTCCATTCCTCAACTTTGTTTCTCACTAACACTACTACTTTTGGAATATTTTAGTTGAATTATTTACTCTTCCATTCCACAACTTTGTTTCTTACTAAAACTTCTACTTTTGCAATATTTTAGTTGAATTATTTACTCTTTCATTCCACAACATTGTTTCTCTCTAACCCTACTACTTTTGGAATATTTTAGTTAAATTATTTACTCTACCATTCCACTACTTTGTTTCTCTCTAACCCTACTACTTTTGGAATATTTTAGTTGAATTATTTACTCTTCCATTCCACAACTTTGTTTCTCATTAGCTCTACTACTTTTGGAATATGTTAGTTGAATTATTTATCCTTTCATTCCACAACTTTGTTTCTCACTAACACTACTACTTTTGGAATATTTTAGTTGAATTATTTACGCTTAAATTCCACAACTTTGTTTCTCACTAACACTACTACTTTTGGAATTTTTTTAGTTGAATTATTTACTGTGTGTTCCAAAAGTGGATTCATATTGAATTCGGCTGCTACTTGTCTTTGTGAGGATCCCTGTCTTGTGTACATGACAACAATCTTTGTGCGTTCATCTGCTGCAAATGTCGAATCCATATTGGCACAGACAACAATTATTACATAAGTTAGAAAGGCCAATAAATTTAGATAAGACAAAATGCCTATATTTCCAGACGTTTGGCCCATCCTATAGTTATTGACTAAATATTATGTGTAACCACGTGAGATGCTTCTCGTATCCCCATGTGGTAGACACATCATAGGCTGGGAGCCCCTGCTCTACAGGACTTACAATCTCATCATTCCTGTACGTTAGTCTATGCTATTAATCTTTACGTCTATTTATTAAATTAACTGTGGCTTTGTGGCTTGGAGTTTGCAGAGCTAGGTAGACCATTCCTCCAGTTCCAGAGAAACAAATAATCTGCTTGTATGCAGCACTGTCACCGTAATGAATATGGGCTACTTTCTAAATCATGTTAGTCGAGAATCAACTTATCCAAGTCAGAAAAACACTGTATCTTAGAAGCAATGAATTTAGTAGCTGACGGGTTAGACATCTCTTGGTGTTTGGAGGACCGCCAGTAAATTACGAAAGTCACAAAATAATGATGTCGTACATCCAAAAACAAAAACTTCATTACGAATGTGTTTTTCTGTAACCGCCGTTTCTCTTCCTTTGTCACATTTTATGTCTGCGCGTATTTAAAATAGTACTGTTCGTTCAAAGCCGAGTGGAACAGTCCCAGTTGCTGTAGTATTGGTGAAGATAGGCTGCCACGACACATATAGGAAGATAAAAGCCAGGGATCCAGATCTCCAGGACGACACATAGTTTGCTGGGAGGACAACATTAGACAATCCCTGAAGGACCGAAGACTGCACTGGAAGCAGTGTACTTGATAACATGGCGCTCTCTCTGGCTAACCTCTACGCCCTAAAGTGGAAAAGGTTTGTGTCGTTTGCTTTTAAGGACCATCTTCACTGCACACAGACAACTCCATCAGTGCTCCGATCTCCTCCCTTAGATCTCAAGGAGGATATCAGCACAGTGCACGAACTCCAAAACACAGGCGAGAATCCCAAATGTGTTTATTTAGGAATCATACATTCTATAAATATTTTTTTATCGGATAGGTTTTCCTAATTTTGTAAATTATGCTACGGCAAGGGCCGTAAGGCCTACTGTTTACGATTTCCAATTGCCAGGGAATTCGTAACGTGTGCAACTTGCACTCGGAACCTACTATTTGTTCGTCCTTATCCGAGAAGGCTAGGCATCCAATCACACTACCCAGTGGATCATCGGGAGTATGACATGATTAAGAGGCTCGAAGGACACCCCATGTACCAAAGAATGAATAGGCTAGGAAGAGGCAGGCTCAAGCGAACTAACTTTGTCGCCCAAGCAAAAGAAAAAATTAACAATAATACCATACTAGCAAGCTCAGTTCCAAAGAAAATCCCAACAAGCTCAACTATCCCACTGTGGAACATAAGATGCTTTCCTAAGTTAAAATCTGATATTCCAGGCATTGAAGGTAAGGGAACACAGACAGAAACACAAAGAAAGTGTATAGCAACCAAGTATATTGACCAAACATTTCCAGCAAAGCTTTGGACACATGCATATACTGATGGTTCAGCAAAAAATGCAGTTGAAAATGGGGGTGCCGGCATCCTCATAAAATTAAAGAATAGAATTCACTCTATGGCAATTGCCACTGGAAAATACTGCAATAACTTCTGTGCTGAAGCAGAAGCCCTGAAACAAGCAGCTGAAACACTTATTGAATGCAAAGCACAGGCAGAAAAACAGATAGTAATCTTTTCAGATGCCCTCTCAATAATATCAGCACTGAAGAGCCACCAAACTAAAGGATTGAAAGATCTGATAATTTCCCTTGAAAGACTGGCCGAATGCTTCAAGAAGTGCACTATCCAGTGGATACCAGCCCATTGCAACATACCAGGAAATGAGGAGGCAGATAGACTTGCTAAGGAAGGAGGTGCCTTACAACAAAATGATATAGAGACAACTTACGCAACGGCAAAGACCACTATAAAGGCTACATTCAAGTCCAAATGGGAAAGAGAGCACCCGGGACATTTGAAAAATGACGCATATCACCAACTATCCAGAAAAGAACAGGTCATCATTTTTCGGCTACGCACTGGTCACAATAGAATGAGATACCATCTGTACCACAAATACAAAATTGGTGCAACAGATCTCTGCACCTGCGGTACCAGCCCAATGACAGTCGAACACCTGCTGCAATTCTGCCCAACCTACAGTAATGAACGGAGTAGCATATGGCAACAACCCACTTCTGTCAACGAAAAACTGTTTGGAGATGTTGGGAGCCTTGGGTTGACTACTGCCTTTATTAGAGTCATAAATGTGGAAGTCTGAAGGCGAACGAGGAAGAAGAAGAAGAAGGACCCAGTGGTTCTGAAAATATTCCATCGTAAATATTCCTTAGACTGGGAACCGAACCCTATACCTTTATAATTAGATTCGTACACCATACTTCTTAGTCACTTCGGCCCCCAGGGTAGAAGAGAAAATACTAAGTAAGAAAATGTGTTTAAAAGATTGTCGAAGTGCGCTATTTGGCGTAGATGAAACTTTTCGGCGCACACATCTGCGAGTGCAAGTTCTGCTTCATGGGGTTATAGTACCATTGAAAGTAACAGAGCAAATAAGTGTTCACTACTTTAACGTGTGCATCAAACTCCAAATTATTTAAAGTCTTTTTACTCTGAACATAAAACACACAATACAATTTTAACAATATAAAAAATGTACTAACAGTAATAAGTGAATTGTTTATACCTTTTATAATTTTGTCTAAACAATACATACATTTAAAAAAAGTAATGAAAATGTGTTATTTATTATGATTTTTGTTAATAATTAAATTGTTTCCCTTTGGAAGTAAATAGGATGCTTTCCCCTAACTTCTTTGTCTCTGCTACTTAAAGTATCTATCTATAACCCTCCACCCCCAAAGGAGCATAGGCCTTCAACAAACACATGCCAAGTCCTCCTGTCACGTGTCATCATCTCAAGTTCTTTCCACGTTCTTCTTATCATTTTAAACTCTGTTTCCAGCTCTTTTCTCCATGTACTTCTTGGTCTACCTCTGCCTCTCTTGCCCTGGGGGTTCCAGAACAAGGACTGCCTTGTAATGCTATCAACAGGTTTCCTCAGTGTGTGTCCTATCCATCGCCATCGTTTTCTTCTCATCTCTTGTTCCACTGGCACTTGTCTAGTTCTTGTCATTAGTTCCACGTTGGTAACTTTATCATACCATTTTAATCCCTCTATTCTATGCAAGCACCTATTTATGAATGTCTGGAGCTTTTTGGTTGTTGTCTTTGTTGTTCTCCATGTCTCAGAGCCATACAATAGGACTGACTTGATATTTGAGTTGAAGATTCTTATGTGACAGCGGTCTATGTTACGGCGTCAATTAGAGTAATGTCACAGTGATGGTTACACAAGTGCTGGAGTCACTATCACTAGATGGCAGATAGCAGGCCTAGTGATGTGGTATAAGTTTATAACTTCTCTCTTTATTTTCTTTCTATTATCTTCCAAGTTTCAGTTAATATCATTACTGGCTATCTCCGCCAGAGGTGTAAATTCCGGGATGATACTACAGTCTTTATCTTATGTAATTCAGGTTCATTCAGTTCTTTCTTTGATGTTAAAGTGACTTCTCAAATAGTGGTAGTGTACAATAATCGTGGCATACGTTCAGCAACATTTAAGGATGAAATCGACTCCTATCTGATCTATCAAAACTTGTATTTACATGATACTGAAACAGGCATGATGAGTCATTCAAAGTATGTCAAACATCAGGCATACTTCATACCTGAGCTCTATGTCTTGTCAACTTTCATATTCCTCTTTATCCTATTAACTCCTGTAGACATTCTTAGTCTTCCCAAAATATGCTACTATATACTCGTGGTACCTATGCTCCTCAATAGCGTACCATTTCTTATTATATATGTATTTATATATTTTCCTCAATGAACTGGTCAGACCAGTCTCTATAACCGTTCCTAAAAACACAATTCATCTCATGCATAATTAATATATGTTCACCATTCAGATACTTACATGAGAGAGCATATTTGCGGTTCTCATATAGAAGTTGACACTCACTTTTTCTTAAAGGTCGTATCTATTTCTTGATAGATCAAATTTCATTCAACAATGCTCCTCAATGCTATCTATAGTTTCTTTTTTTATGTTCACAGCCTTTCGTTACTTTATGCAAAGTCGTTATATATTCATAACCATCCGTTTCTGGATACATAGTCGTAAAGTTCTCATAGCGATCTAGCAAATCGTGCTTCTGTAAAACTCTCATGTAAACAAAATTCTACCTCTGAAGAAATATAATCACAATCTGATACTTGCAAGACTGCCTAATTGCTGATCTCCTTTTAGAAAATAAACACTAATCGTGAACCACGGAATCAATAGCTATCTTCCAATAACATACCACTGGAATTCTGGGTATCTCATAAAAGTAAAACCCTGTCTGTAAAAACCACAGACATATAACTTGTCTACACAGCTGCTCGAATCTTCTCAGCACCAGATCACACACTGATGACCAACTCAGGACTAACGACCTCTGGTCATTTTTTGCGTGGTGTTTTGTTCTTTTCTTTCATCACTCTTTGATTCGCTGACCAAAAGTTTTTCCTTAAATCTATTGTTCGATCTTTGCTGTTCTCGAACATTCTATTTACGACCCTAGTTGATCCTCCACTTTTAACAAACTTGAGTTCTATCTTGAACTGTTGTCAGTTACAATTATTTCTTCCCTTCATTATTTTTTTCTTGTGAGCTGTCTTAACTGTTTATCTCACTCTAACAATAGCATGAATAATGCTAGGGCAAGCCTCGCGGTGACATATGCAACCCGGGGCCGCACAAATGTATCCCGTAGGGAGACATTTGCGTTCTATCAACAACTATCTAATCCCTGACCATAATGTACTATCCTATACTTGCTCCTGTACATATACATTTATAAACTGTGAGTCATAATATGAAAAGTCGCATAGTGTGATGATGTCAC
Organism: Oreohelix idahoensis; assembly: GCA_024509875.1. Classification (NCBI taxonomy): domain Eukaryota; kingdom Metazoa; phylum Mollusca; class Gastropoda; order Stylommatophora; family Oreohelicidae; genus Oreohelix; species Oreohelix idahoensis. The sequence continues at coordinate 25,298 of JAMPIV010003837.1, forward strand.
CATGATACAACGTTAAAATATCTCAAAAATTAACGATGAAATGTAGGGTTAAAAATAATGCGTAAGATACTAGGAGACATGCTCGCCCATGCCAGCCTTTCCCACCGCCATTTAAAACTAACGAGTTAGAAGTGCAGACGAAACGTTTACCCTTTGTAGATGGGAGAGAACGGAGGACACAAAAAAGGAAAAATATGACTGAACACGTGTTTGAAGTTCGAACGGCAAAAAGACGCAATTGGGGGTGAAAGGAAAAAAATTCACGTCCCGAGTTGACATAAAGTACGGAAATGGACAAGAAAAGGACATTAGCTCTTGATCGAGACAGTCATTTCTTGGACGTTTCTCGATACTTGGTCTTTATTTGAATGCCGCGGCAAAACACATGAGGGAAGGTTCTCGAACAAATTTCAAAAATTAAACTTGAGAAAAAATATGTTTTTTCTTAATAATAGAGTTAAGAAAATAAAACCTAGCTAGTTTGATAGCCCATTTTGAGCAGAGAAATAATATGCTTTCAATTATACAGACGGATAGATAATAAGGACGATATTGACAAAAGACTGTATGGTTCATATCATACAAGCGACTGCACTGTTAACCCATATCACTAAAAGTTTCCAAAATCTTGGCCTTGAGTCTGCAAACGTAAAAATCGAGCTGTAATTAAAGAGAGGGAATGTGGTGGAGCATTGTAGCTAAAAATAACTTAGGCAGCAGATTCGTGTAGGAAATGCATGTAAAACCAAGTGTGTTTTTATGAAAAAACAAGTAGAGACAGACGGACTAACAGACCGTAATACATACTTGACTGAAATTTGACTGAAGTGACTTTTGGTTGTTAATTTGAAAGTTAGGGGGGAAGTCGGCGATTGGTCAACGCATTTTATAGTATCGGGATAGAGAGATGAAAGTTTGCCATTTGACATAAGTCTGTTCAGAGACGCAGTTTGAATCCGTAGTGGTGTTGATTCCATAAGAATATAACTATATAGTGGGACGCCATCATACGGCCAGCAGCTCAGCTGAGTTTTGCTAGCAAATGTAACTGTGTTCTCAATTCTTAATTCTGGTAAGAATGAACAACATTTATTCTGTATATTTTAATAACTCGAGTGATTTATACTGCCATATCATAAAAATGATTACGACAAGTAAGTGTTCGCTCTAGATCCCCAGCCCTAGATCAGGGTCTAGAGACATACATACAAAGAAAATATATAGGGACGCCTAACTGAAACTATGAAAAAGGATCTTGTGTTGAGATCAGTGGAACATATCACCTATCTTATTTAATAGCAGGAAGCTATTGAACATATCTCAGATGCAATGTAGTCTTGGGGGACTAATACTATGTGAAACCAACTTGGTAAGATGTGCTGTGTGGTCAGAGAGATCTGACCTAGTCTGTGTGGTGTTGTTGTGTAGTGTTGTGTGCAGAAGTGGTTCAGGAGATAGAGTTCTGACACATGACCAATACTTTTGTTTCAGAACTGTGAGTTTCTAGTTGGCACCAAAGCGGTGTCAAATGCTGTAGTAATATATACAAGTGTGGACCAGAGCAGTCTATCATTGTGTCAGAGCAGCCGTATATTGCCCCCAGCACGGAGAGGTGGGGCCACAAGACTTTTGTACAGGATCGACGCAGGCGAGATAAGTTATATCTGGCCTGCTGGACTTTCACCAACGACATTTTCAACTAAATTATCTCTAATTCACCACCAAATAAAGCCATGACATTGGGGAAATTAAACTATATATATTTATCCCTTAAGTCGATGAACAATGTTTTGCAGTCATAGACTGGGAGTGATGACACCATCCCAACAGCATATCTAGTAATAAGTTCTCCTGTGACTATCTTAATATAATTATTATTAACCAGTCATTTGAAATAATTAAGTACACATTTTCCATTTTATTATGTCATATGATTTAGCATTCCATTTATGACTCCATAATATTTCTTATGTTCTGACCAACTAAACATTTGGTTCAGAACAAAATAAATTTATCAAAAGATTTAACTTTAAAAAACTAAAACAGCCTGAGTTAGTTCAGTGTGTTATACATTTTATTAATATTATTAGACTTCTTAAATATCTGTGTGTGTGTGTGTGTGTGTAATCTACCACAACACATTACATATCAGTACCCTAGATTTTTAACGTAGCCACATTCATTAGTAAAAAAGATATGTGTGAGGTCGTAAGTGGTAGTAAGAAGGGCCTTCTGTAATTCACATCTACATTTATCTCAGGAGCCTTCACAGCTGACCTCATACATCACACTAGGTGACGTCAACCATACAATACCATCAAAATCCACTACATATATTGGGGTCTTGTCCGGGGATAATTAGCTTATCAGTAATATAGGATCTCCTGGTGGGAGAATTAAATCAGGGGAACAAATTGTAAAAATTAAAAGTGTCCCTTAAAATTGAAAGTGAGAATAAAAATTGGTTAATCTTCACAGCCAGTGGTAATTAATTAGTTAACTGGCTAATTAGAATTACCTTAGACAATAATTAATTAGAACTACTTTAGTTATTGATTGGTTGGAATTTTACCTTGAGCATTGTTATTTTGTGTGATGGCTGAGTTAGCAAAGTTCAGATCAGCTGCTGTGCTAACGGCGAAGGATATGGCAATGGATGGTCAGGCTTTAATTCAGTATGTAACTGCTGAATGTGACAAGTATATTGAAAGGGAAGATAGGAAGGTAGCTGAAGAGAAGAGGTTACAAATTGAGGCTGATAGAGAACTTAAGAGGTTTCAGATTGAGGCTGAGGCTAAGAGGCTGCAGATTGAGGCTGACAAAGAAGAAAAACGACAGCAAAGGGAAGCAGAAGAAAAAAGATTGACTGCCGAAAGGGAGGCAGAAGATCGAAGGTTGCAAAGGGAGCACGAATTACGACTAAGGGAGCTGGAGTTACAAGGCCATGCTCCTGAAAATGGTGCCAGCCATTTTGCCTCAGATGCTGCAGCTAGTCAGGGTGAGTCAAACTCAGCTATGGGGTTTCATTTAGACCATTTTGTTGAAAAAGACGATGACATCGAGGGGTACCTCAGTCGTTTTGAGTTATTAGCTACTACATATGGGTTAGAGAGAGAGAGATGGAGTTTAAAGTTATCACAGGGACTGAGAGGTACTTCTTACGAAGTCTTCGCAAAAATGAACAGAGAAGACCAAGACAATTATGACATGTTAAAGCAGGCTTTGTTATTGAGGTACGAAAAAAATGGTGAATTTTATCGTAAGAAATTTAGAAATGCCAAACTGTTGTCTGGGGAGACATACCACCAATTCTCTGCCAGACTGGAAACCTATTTGGAGAAATGGACTGCTCTGGGAAAGACCCAAGATCTTAAAGAGATGATCATGATAGAGCAATTTAGAGAGTCCATGGCTCCAGACATGAGAAAATGTCTCATGGAACAAGGTGCAGAGAAGTTGGGGGAGATTTTAAATGTCGCTGAGAGGTATCAGGCAGCCCAGGCAGAGATAAGTTGCAATAAAAAGAAGCACATAGAAACTTTTAAAGCTCCACAGCCATTTAATAAATTTGAAAATAGAGAACATGGTAATAAAGGCAGGACAAACTTTGAACGGCCAAGAAATGACTATCGAGACAGAAACTCACAGTTCAATGACCAAAAATACAATGAAAGAAAACCGTTTAACCAAGGAAAAAGATGGTGCAAATGGTGCAAGAAAGATAACCATAACACCTAATTTTGTAGAAGGAAACCTTCAAACATTGCTGCAATGAAGTCGGGGACTCAAAGATTAAAGGTTAATCCTAATGGACAGCAGGAACCTTATCACCCCCCAGTTTGTGAGGATGTTATTTGTAATGGGGTCACCATAAGGTGCCTTTATGATACAGGTTTGGATTATGATTCAGTTGTGAAGTCTAGCCTAGTGGACCCTAGTCAGTATACCACAGAAACAGTGGAAATACAAGGGGCGACTAAGGACATGCCACTCATGACACTTCCCATCGCAAGGATAACGGTGAAAACTCGCTATGTGGAAGGAGAAATCAGAGCAGCAGTGATAGATGAACCAATCTACCCTCTGATATTGGGGTGTAGATACGTCTTCTTGGGGAATCCCGAGAGACCTGTGATCATGGCGACAGTGCAGACCAGGTCACAGAAAAAGGAGGAAGAAGGTGAACCTATAAATGCTCATCCAGAGGAGATGAGGAAGGCGCAGGCTGAGGATAGGACATAAAGCCCTGTTTTAAAAAATTGCCCAAATGCCACACACCTCCAAGCAAGGGAGAATATTTTATGAAGAACAAACTATTATACAGGAAGGCCGGAACTGGAACAAATGGTCACAACCAGCTGGTCCTTCCCACTTCATATAGGGATAAAGTGATGGAACTCGGGCATGCGATTCCCTTCAGTGGTCACATGGGGATCAGCGCCACAGGACAGCGTATAGCTTGTCATTACTTCTGGCCAGGGATAACGGAGGATATAAAAAGATATGTCAAATCCTGTCCAGAATGTCAAAGGGTAGTTCCAAAGCACTGGACTGCTCCTGCAACTCTAGGGGAAATGCCCATAGTGGGAACACCTTTTGAGAGGGTTGCAGTGGATATTGTGGGACCTCTCACTCGGACCAAGAGGAGGAACAGTTACATCCTTACTCTGGTGGACACTTGTTCTACGTGGGGAGAGGCGGTAGCCCTGCCATCAATTGATTCAAAACATGTAGCAGAGGCACTACTTACAATATTCACAAGATATGGATTCCCGCATCAAATCTTGACTGATAATGGCTCACAGTTCAAGGGGAAACTAACGGAAGATGTTTTTAAGCTATTTCAAGCCAGACACTTTCATTGTAGTCCGTACCATCCGCAAGGGAACGGCCAGGTAGAGAGGTTTAATGGGACTCTCATTTCTATCCTGAGGAAGCTGGCACACGAAAAACCGGATCTGTGGGATCAATTCCTGCCCGCCGCGTTGTTTGCGTATCGGGAGGTACCACATAGTTCAACCGGGATGGCTCCCGCAACTCTGCTATTTGGGAGGCCAATAAAAGGTCCATTAGAAGCACTATTAAGGACCTGGACAGATGAGAAGGCAGAAGAGACTGTTACCTCATCTTATCAATACGTGAACGAACTGACCACTCGTCTGAAAGCTGGATGGAAACTGGCAAATGATAATTTGAGACAAGCCAGGAAGAAACATGCAGCATATTTTAATAGGAAGGCAAAGGACAGAGAACTAGCTGTGGGAGAGAAGGTGCTTCTTCTACTACCCGGCAGCCAGAATAAATTACAAATTGGATGGCAAGGTCCATATACGGTTCTAGAGAAGGTGTCTAGAACAAACTATAAAATTGACAAAAAGGGGAAGGAGAAAGTTTATCATGTAAACCTTTTAAAGAAGTATCTGGACAGACCACTCCAGGAAAGCACCCCCTTACTGACCTTGGCTATCGCAACTCAAATGCAAAAGGAACCACTCACCTCGCATGAATACCCATTACATCCTTGTGAAACAGCGGCACAAGTAAAAGTCAGTAAGCACCTGACTAAAAATCAGAGGGAGAGAGTTCAACAGGTTCTGGAGGACCATACAGATGTATTAACAGATAAACCAGGCCATACAAATTTGCTACAGTATGACATGAAACTGGTAGACTCAAACCCAATCTGTATGAGAGCCTATTCTATTCCGTTCGCGAAGGAGAAGGCATTGAAGGAAGAAATAGATTATTTGTTGAAGGAGGGGATTATTTCACACAGTGAATCATCTTTTAGCTCCAGTGTCGTTTTGTTGAGAAAACACAGACTGTGCATAGATTACAGGAAACTGAATGCTGTCACAGAAGGACAAGTGGATCCATTACCAGACACAAAACAGTTATTTGCCAGATTAAACACGGCAAAATACTTTTCAAAGGTGGATCTTAGTAAAGGCTATTACCAGATTCCAGTGAAGCCTGAAGTGAGACCTTATTTAGCGTTTAGCACATCGGAAGGACATTATGAATTCAACATGCTACCATTCGGACTGAAAAATGCTCCGAGTGTATTTCCAAGGATGATGCGCAAATTGTTGGATCCCCTGAATAACCCATGTATCACGAATTTCATGGATGATATTCTCGTCGCCACAGAGACATTTGAAGAACACATTGACGCTCTAAAAATGTTATTTGATAGACTTCGGGAGGCGAACTTAACTGCTAGGCCAACAAAATGTTGTATTGGATGCAAAGAGTTGGAATTCTTAAGACACACTGTATATCAGGGTAACATGACCCCTGATCCCAAGAACTTGGAGAAACTGCAGAGAGCACCTAGACCACAAACAAAAAAGGACGTGCGATCATTCGTGTCGTTATGCGGATTTTATCAAAAATATATTAAAAATTTTAACTCTATTTGTGCTCCTCTGACTGATCTGACTCGCAAGGGACTTCCAGATAAAATTATTTGGACTGCGCAATGTGAATTAGCTTTCCAAGAATTAAAGGAAAATCTCACTAGCAAGCCTATTCTCAAATTGATTGATTTGACACAGGACTTTGTGGTGAGAACAGATGCAAGTAATGTAGGCCTCGGGGCGGCCTTGTTGCAGAGGTCATCTTCACCCGATGAGGAACTGAACCCAGTCGCTAATGCAAGCCGTAAATTGAATAAAGCGGAACAAGGATATTCTACAAGCGAAAAGGAATGTTTAGCGTTAATCTGGGCAATAAAGAAGTTCCAAATCTATCTGTATGGTAGGACTTTTGTGGTCCAGACGGATCATCAGCCCCTCGTATTCTTATCTCAGGCTAAGCATGAAAACGCAAGATTGTTGAGGTGGTCTTTATTACTGCAACCTTATCAGTTTATTATCGAATATATCCCAGGGTCATTGAATGTCGGTGCAGATTTCCTCAGTCGGCACCCCTGTGATCAAGATTAGATAGTGGCAGGCGTGAGGAGAGATTTTGTCTATGTGTATCACTGGTTTTGGAACTTGCCGTACTGCATGTTCTCAGGTGGGGACATGTGTGATGATGTCACCATGATACAACGTTAAAATATCTCAAAAATTAACGATGAAATGTAGGGTTAAAAATAATGCGTAAGATACTAGAAGACATGCTCGCCCATGCCAGCCTTTCCCACCGCCATTTAAAACTAACGAGTTAGAAGTGCAGACGAAACGTTTACCCTTTGTAGACGGGAGAGAACGGAGGACACAAAAAAGGAAAAATATGACTGAACACGTGTTTGAAGGTCGAACGGCAAAAAGACGCAATTGGGGGTGAAAGGAAAAAAATTCACGTCCCGAGTTGACATAAAGTACGGAAATGGACAAGAAAAGGACATTAGCTCTTGATCGAGACAGTCATTTCTTGGACGTTTTTCGATACTTGGTCTTTATTTGAATGCCGCGGCAAAACACATGAGGGAAAGTTCTCGAAAAAATTTCAAAAATTAAACTTGAGAAAAAAAATGTTTTTTCTTAATAATAGAGTTAAGAAAATAAAACCTAGCTAGTTTGATAGCCCATCTTGAGCAGAGAAATAATAAGCTTTCAATTATACAGACGGATAGATAATAAGGACGATATTGACAAAAGACTGTATTGTTCATATCATACAAGCGACTGCACTGTTAACCCATATCACTAAAAGTTTCCAAAATCGTGGCCTTGAGTCTGCAAACGTAAAAATCGAGCTGTAATTAAAGAGAGGGAATGTAGTGGAGCATTGTAGCTAAAAATAACTTAGGCAGCAGATTCGTGTAGGAAATGCATGTAAAACCAAGTGTGCTTTTATGAAAAAACAAGTAGAGACAGACGGACTAACAGACCGTAATACATACTTGACTGAGATTTGACTGAAGTGACTTTTGGTTGTTAATTTGAAAGTTAGGGGGGAAGTCGGCGATTGGTCAACGCATTTTATAGTAGCGGGATAGAGAGGTGAAAGTTTGCCATTTGACATAAGTCTGTTCAGAGACGCAGTTTGAATCCATAGTGGTGTTGATTCCATAAGAATATAACTATATAGTGGGACGCCATCATACGGATAGCAGCTCAGCTGAGTTTTGCTAGCAAATGTAACTATGTTCTCAATTCTGAATTCTGGTAAGAATGAACAATATTTATTCTGTATATTTTAATAACTCGAGTGATTGATACTGCCATATCATATAAATGATTACAACAAGTAAGTGTTCGCTCTAGATCCCCAGCCCTAGATCAGGGTCTAGAGACATACATACAAAGAAAATATATAGGGACGCCTAACTGAAACTATGAAAAAGGATCTAGTGTTGAGATCAGTGGGACATATCACCTATCTTATTTAATAGCAGGAAGCTATTGAACATATCTCAGATGCAATGTAGTCTTGGGGGACTAATACTATGTGAAACAAACTTGGTAAGATGTGCTGTGTGGTCAGAGAGATCTGACCTAGTCTGTGTGGTGTTGTTGTGTAGTGTTGTGTGCAGAAGTGGTTCAGGAGATAGAGTTCTGACACATGACCAATACTTTTGTTTCAGAACTGTGAGTTTCTATTTGGCACCAAAGCGGTGTCAAATACTGTAGTAATATATACAAGTGGGGACCAGAGCAGTCTATCATTGTGTCAGAGCAGCCGTATATTGCCCCCAGCACGGAGAGGTGGGGCCACAAGACTTTTTTACAGGACTACAGGATCGACGCAGGCGAGATAAGTTATATCTGGCCTGCTGGACTTTCACCAACGACATTTTCAACTAAATTATCTCTAATTCACCACCAAATAAAGCCATGACATTGGGGAAATTAAACTATATATATTTATCCCTTAAGTCGATGAACAATGTTTTGCAGTCATAGACTGGGAGTGATGACACCATCCCAACAGCATATCTAGTAATTAGTTCTCCTGTGAGTATCTTAATATAATTATTATTAACCAGTCATTTGAAATAATTAAGTACACATTTTCCATTTTATTATGTCATATGATTTTGCATTCCATTTATGACTCCATAATATTTCTTATGTTCTGACCAACTAAACATTTGGTTCAGAACAAAATAAATTTATCAAAAGATTTAACTTTAAAAAACTAAAACAGCCTGAGTTAGTTCAGTGTGTTATAAATTTTATTAATATTATTAGACTTCTTAAATATCTGTGTGTGTGTGTGTGTGTGTGTGTGTAGTCTACCACAACACATTACATATCAGTACCCTAGATTTTTAACGTAGCCACATTCATTAGTAAAAAAGATATGTGTGAGGTCGTAAGTGGTAGTAAGAAGGGCCTTCTGTAATTCACATCTACATTTATCTCAGGAGCCTTCACAGCTGACCTCATACATCACACTAGGTGACGTCAACCATACAATACCATCAAAATCCACTACACATAGATAAAACCATAAATGTAATGTCATTCCATTACCAATAACTTACTTACTTACTTACTTAGTCGTTCCCCTTCTACCGTGAGGTGTAGAGGTTTGGAAGAGAGAGCGCCAGACTATTCTATCGGCTGTCTTCCTCCTGGCCTGGTTCCATTCTAGTCCTCGGTCCTTCAAAGATTGTCTAATGTTGTCCTCCCAGCGGACTCTGGGTCGTGCTCGGGGTCTGGATCCTTGGCTCTTTGTTTCCCATGCTTGTCGTGGTAGCCGATCTTCTCCCATTCTGCAGAGATGGCCAAACCATCTTAGTTGGGACTGTTCCACTTGGGTCTGTAGGGGGTGGCATTTTAGGCCTTGACGTATCGTTTGGTTGCGTACCATGTCTCTTCTTGTTACTTCCACCACCTTCCTCAGATACCTCATTTCTGAGGTTTGGATCTGGCTTTATAATGTATCGCGACGCAGGATAGGTATGTCATCAACCATTACTAAAGTACATAACCTCATATGATACAATAACCCATCAATAATAATTCCATACATGCAATATATATTTATGCAGGTCGACATGGTAGCTGTCTCTGGAAACAGAGATTTGTCAGCACTCTTAATGTCTGTAATATCTGCCGTCAATGTCATTACTTAAATAGAACGGTCAGATAGGCGGGGTTACACTTACTAGCATGGCGAAGCATGCATAGCTAACTGTCCTGGGGCGATAGTGAAAGACATATGTCCCTAATTAGGTCAGAATTTGATGTGCCCGGCTGATGTTAGCCTTGGATGCACCGTTCAAGTCGTTAATTCTGTCTGAAACTATAGACGTCATATACATGTGTACAGAACTTCATGAAATATAGAACGTCATTCTGGCTAAAATCAATGTCAACTGTAAGTATGTTGCTGTGTCATTATTACCGTCTCTCAAGTAGCCACACATAATCAATACTGCAAAGCATGTCGTGTTTCTGGTGTCGCTATATTGTCAGCGCAATGGTAACTGTGGTACATCCTTTGTGGTTGGTGATGGGGAAAAGGGTATGAGATGTGTCGTGGGGATGTTCATTATTAGTGCATCTTGTGCACGCTTTGCTACCTGTATATGGGTAAGAGGAATTTCTTATATATCTATGACTTGGCTATGCCTATTTCATGTATATTCTTTTCTTTCATTTTCCAATTTTGCCAATTTAAATGTGCATATACCTGGAATCTATACACTCTACAAACAAATATGTCAGTAATGCTATCAATACTAACAGTAATTATCAGTCTTGATCCTCTGGTGTGTTGAATCTGGTATCTTGGGAAGTACATTGACAAGCTCTATGAGTTTACCTGGAAAAAGTCTACATAGTCAGGACTTCACTAGATTACAGTCTGATTATCTCTTTTTTTTCAGATTTCTATACTCTCGTCCCTTAAATAGTTACATGAGTAGTGTGAGTGTCCAAGTGTCCAATAAATCAACTCACTTAAACACTGAAAAACAATAACAAAGTGACTTAGTGGTAGGTACTATGGTGATAGAGTACATATAATCACTATGCTGGGGGAGTGCTGCCATTAGTACTTTTGCTGGTGGAGTACTTTACGATGATTACACTGCCTGCATACATTTTGAAACTTCTTTTGCAAGCTCTAACTGTGTAATTTCTCTACTGAAGAGACGACTGTCGTAATGTGACGAAGTTGGTATCAATTGTGACGTTATATTTACAGTTTCTCTGCAGGAGAAAGAGGACGACGGAATATTTGGACGATGTTGTAGGACTGAAATCGGCTTGTGAACTGGGCGATGATTTCTTCAAACTTGGCTCGTACATGCTCTTGTGGTAGACGTAATAACTTCGCTCGTGGCGATGAATCTCCTGATAAAGGGCGGTAAGGGCGCTTGGTAGCTGTTTGTATTTCAGTGTTGGTAGTATCGCTTTCTTCTTGTTCTGTTGTCTCAAGTTCTGATTCATAAGGTGCTAAAGGCGTATCAACAATGATATTTTCTCTGTGTGTCTCATCGGAAGGTTGCGATGCTTGAACGTTTGTATGATTTTCTGAAGGGCTCCGACTATGGTGGTTTATGTTGTTTCTTCTTGCTTGCAAGGGCTTCTTATTTTCGCTGTCCCAGCTGTAGTGTGAAGACTGGTGTGTGGGTTGTTGCTGACTTCGGACGAGCGGTTGTAATCGTTCACTGCCAAAATATGTTTGACTGGATATGGAAGGGTGGGGTTTGTTCTCATACACTGATACTAGTGTGTTGCTACCTCGATCGTGTAAACGATTGTCTCGAGATATTAACCTCTCTCTTAATTCCGCCAACGGAATGTCATCTTCGTCTTCTGAAGTGTCTCTACAGCGATTTAATCGATGTATAGCATCATGTAGTTGATTTGGGGTGTTACACTGTTCCGTGTCAATATCAATATCATCATCTGTGTCAAGTTCACTGTTTGAGGTGCTTGACGTCTCTGTGGAATTATAGTGATTCAATTTGACTTTTTGTACTGGTCTGCCGTTCGATAAAGCTGGTGGTGCCATCAGGCGATGAGTATCTTTCTTCATATGTGCTGCACGAGCTTTGGTAACTATGTTCTTCTCTTCATGCCATAATATGTAATTTACAGGTGTTGTCTTTTTAAGTACATTATATCCATCGAGCCGTCGTCCATCAAATTTGTTATCGCCAACATTCTTCTTATAATAAACGTTATCACCAACTTGAAATTGTTTCTTTCTTAGTTGTTTTAGTAGTCTGATATGTGCCCTTATTCCATCTTCTGTTGTTATTAAACAAGTTTGTTGATCATTCGTTGTAACATTATGTACTGCCAATATCTTTCGTTGTTTAATTCAGTTGATAAGATTTCTGACTGCCATGCGACAAGCTCTTTTATTAAGACTATTCCGGTGGCTGTCGACCGTGGCTATGCAAAAATTCTGATTATAGAGATTACTATTGCCATAACCATGATGTCGTGAGTTGTTATAGCTTTGCTGGTGTAGGGGAGGATGTTGTCGTCGGCGCTCCCGGGCTAGGTGTCCTCGAATTCCACAAATAAAACAAGTAGGGATACTAACTTGGTGTACGTTCTGTTGTCTATGAGGGTGTCGAGCATAATTTGTGCTTAACTGCTCCTGGTTACTCGTATGGCTTGGGCGATACCAACGAGGGCGAGAATAACCAATCTCCATCGGTTCATGATCTGGATGTGATTCAACTTTAGGTTCCTGTTCGATTCACTGGTTAAATCGTGTTCGAACATCCCCCCTGACTCCGAATACTTTGCGACAGTGCAGATATATTATGTCGCCGAAGATTTTTAGCTTCTTCTCTAAAGTTATCTGCTTCAGGTTGTTATCCAACTCTTTTGCCAAGGCTTCGTCCAGCTGTTCTCAACGCCCTTTTGCACGGGCAGGTGGAAACTTGATTGCATCTCTCTTCCCGTCAAGAAGTGTGTGAGATCATCATCAGGCAGATCAACTTGAATGTACTCAGCACTGTGGTTTGAGTCCTGGCTGCGTTCTTATAACGTCTTACCAGTTGAGACAGAGCGCTGTTGATCTGCATCTGATGAACTCCCACACCCCTTTGTCGTTCTGTGGATTTTCATTCCTCCCTAAGTAGAGAATTTCCTACCACAGGCACATGGAAATTCCAGCCGTTGTTCAGAACTCGAAGTCCGTGTAACGGGTCTGGTCGATTCCAATGAGGCGTCTGTGGATTCATCATTCCCCCCCCCCCCCCCCCCTTTTCGGTGAATCCTGGGGGCATCTATCATTTTTGGGTCCTGTGGCAATTGTATACAGCTTACGGGGTGCTAACCCGGTCAGCTGGTTTCTAGTCTTTCCCAGTGTCATCTGTCTTTACAGAAGTCAATCGGTCTTTTCCCGATTGTCACTGGTTTGACCATGCAACTATGATAGGAAACTCTTTACAGAGCGATGCAACAGGAGGCAATCTGATCATCACAAGTGGTCCCCCCGTACGACATCTGTTTCTGCCCAGTATACTCCTTTACACTCTAAGGAAGGCGGGCCCACTGTGGTCATGACTCCCAAGCGTCTCAGCCTCCTGTTGTCTTGTATCGAAAATGAATCCTTTTCACTTATGGTAGCAACTTTAAAATGCACAACTCCGCCAGCCGTGTGTCGCTAGGTGAGAAAAAAAAGACAAATTCTTGGTTCGTGATACGTTTAAACCGAGCGGACGCGAGTGCCTCTCTCTATCATTTTATATCGCTGTGTACTGGCTACATAAACGAAGAGATATTTGTTTTTGATGGCTAACGAATAAAATTTATAATAAAAGAAGGAATGATCAGAAAGAGTTGATAATAGTATCGTTAGGAGCGGAGAAGTCCACTTTTATTTCCTTTCAAACAACTAATTCCACCGTTGTTGCAAAAAGAAGATAGAAGCTTGAGAAAAGACAACTTCGTCATACTTTGTCAAGTTAAGGCACTTTGAAAAATTATATAAATTCTAAGACAAACCCAATAGAGGAAATTATTGGAGGGAAAGAAGCTGTTGATGGTATCATAACAGTAAGGCATCAACACACGTGATCCATACAAAAGATAAAAGGAACGGAAAGGAGGAAGAAATTAAGAAAACACAAAACCGCTGCGCGAGCCGGTTGGAACGAACATTTTGGCCGCAGGCGTGAGATGCTATCTCGCTCGCTCGCTGGCTGTGTATAAATAGAGAGGAATCGTGGCAGACAGGGTACCATGCTGTTATCCATTCTTTAGTTATTTTTTGAGCAATTAAGCTCTTAATTTCAAACTTCCCTAAGCCTACTTCAATTTGGTTATGGCTAGTTCTCCCCCCTTTGGCTTCTTTGTCTGCTAGCTCATTTCCTGCTATCCCCACATGTGATGGTATCCATGTTAGTGTTGCACTGCATCCTATATTTTGTAGATATGTATTAACCTGTAGTATTTCCTCTATAATGTCTGGCCTGCTGCCTTCTGTTCTGTTTCTGATTGCTAGTACTGATGATAGGGAATCTGTGAGAATGGTTACTTTTTTTGGTGGATTTTCTGCAGCTATTTCTAAAGCTTTTAGGATTGCCACTAATTCTGCTGTAAAGATAGATGTATTACTTGTTACTTTGTATCTTTTATAAATTTTTAATTTTGGTATTGCTATTCCTGCTCCTAATTGTCCTTCTTCATCTTTGGACCCATCTGTATATATAGTTAGGCTATTATTTGTATACCGTTCTATGTACTCTAGTGTTTTACTTTTTGCTGAGATTATGTCGTTAGATTTATTTATGATCTTTGATAAGTGGGAGTCAGTTTCTGGCACTTTTAATTCCCATGGTGGGATCTTTGCTTTATACAGAGCACTACTGTTTATCGCATTAAACAGGTCTCGGTATTGATCCACTTCATCCATTGTTTTCCACCCTGACGGGTATCTATTATGGTTTAATGGAATGTGGCCTATGTACTGGTTACCCCTATCAAAGGTTTTATGTGCCGGGTGAGTTGGATCTTTTGCCACTCTTGCCCAGTAGCTGAATCTCAGTTCTTTTCTCCTTAGCTCCAGGGGTATAATGCCTAGCGCTACTTCTAGTGCTTCTGCTGATGTTCCCTTTGAGGCACCTGCTATTATTGACAGTGCCTGGTTTTGGACTGTGTCTAGTTTCTTCTTATTGCTTGGGGCGGCTGATGCATAGACAACACTGGCTTAGTCAAGTTTGCCTCTAATAAATGATTTATAGAATGTTAACATTGTCTTATTGCAGGCGCCCCAACCACTTCCTTTCATATATCTTAGCATATTAATAAGTCCTCTACTGCTTTGCACTAAAAGGTCTATGTGTTTGTTCCAGTTTAGTTGCTGGTCTAGTACCATGCCAAGAAATCTAGTTGATTTTGCTGTGCATACTTTTTGCTTATTAATGCTTATGTCAATTATATTGTTTTTAATTACACGCCCTCTACTGAAAATCATTCCTATGGTTTTTTTAACGTTTAGATTAAATCCCCACTTGTTCATCCAGTCAGATACTTTATCTATTTGTTTTTGTACTGTTTTATAGAGGAATGGGAGATTTCTTCCCGTTCTCCATATCGCAGCATCATCTGCAAACTGAGATAGGTTGTTTTTTAAGTCCTTAAACTCGTCGCCTAGGTCGTTGACCATAATCGTAAAAATTGATGGTGATATTACTGATCCCTGGGGAATTCCATTCTGTTGCTCATATACCTCAGATCTATCATTGTTTATTTGTACCATGAAGTATCTATCCTGCAGGAAGTTTTCTAGGTAATTATAGGTTCTGCCTACTATACCTAGTTTCCTGATTTTATGTAGTGCACCCTCCCTCCAACACTCATCATATGCTCTTGCTACATCAAGGAATATAGCTACTGTCTTTTCATTCCTTTTGAAGCCTGTTTTAACATCATGTTCCAGCCTCAGCAGTTGCTCTATTGTACTATGTTGGCTTCTAAAGCCTGCCTGGGTTGGACTGTACAAATTAAAATCCTTAAAAAACCAAGCAAAAAATGTCAAATAAAAGATGAACTAAAAATACCAATTAATAAAAAATTGCTGAGACTCAAGCTGGGAACTGGATATTTCATGATTGAGGAACCCACATGTGAAGAGTGTCAAGAACCAAACACAATTAGGCACTTTCTAGTGGACTGCAAAAAATATGACCAACAGAGGCAAAACATTAAGACATACTGTAGTAACCACAAGGTAGAAATGAGTGTAGAAAATCTCATAGGCACAAAGACCCCTTCAGAAATGCAAAAGTTAATAAAACACTATATTACAAAAACTAAAGCTAACATATAAAAATCAAATAAGGAATTGAACCAGTAGTCCAAACTGGTGAAAGACTCGCCCCAGAAACATACAGATTAACCAAATAAACCATCCAGTAAAAATCAAAAACATACTAACTTAGAAAATAGCATATATTGGAATTTTTTTTAAAAACCATGTTGAACTATAACTACAAAAGGAAAAATACCGACTAGAGATAATATAATATAAAACAAATACAAACAAAAACATATTACAATAAAAGAAACACGTCCTGATATAACCAACAAATCCATGTACATGGTAGATAATTGAAAGGGGCGTGCTACAAAATGAAGTAGCAAACACATTAATAAAAAAATAAAAAAAAACAGACAGGGTACACACGCAAAATTAAAACCTCGGAAGAGAGACGAATTTGAAGGCAGGGAGAGAGAGAGAAGGATCAACCCTTGAGCAAGGTTATTCCTATTTGTTATGCCGGGCAGAGTGAACTTTTGCCAAGCCTTCAGTCAGTACTACTTCTGATTTATCCTAAAAGGGGTATGTAATATTACGAATATATATGTATGTATGTATGCAAATGCTTCTTTTACAGGTTTGATAATTAAATTAAACTGCGAGACAACATTTGAATTTAAAATGGAGAATGAGGCAAGGACCAGGATGCATAACAGAGATGCGCAGGAATGGAAAGGCAGAACTAAGGGAAGGCCTATGTTGTATAACATTGTTTTATTGATGACTGAAATTCAAAATGACTGTAGAAGGCAACTGCAGCATCATGACTGTGTACAGAAATTGTATTATGTATTTTTGTAAATGTAATCACTTAGACTTGTCATTGCCTATACACTGCCATTGAACCAGAACTTATGCCATACCTATATAAGCATACACTGAACACATCACCTCACAACACGCAGACCTGTGAGGAATCACCACACAAGGACTAGCCACATGCTACATATTTTGCAGGTTTACTGGTCTAGTTTGGAACAGCCTGATCTGAAACTACCATCCACTCAACGTATACTGTGTGCGACGGAGTTCAAGTGTTTTGGCTCCATCATTCCTTGGCTAGCCAAACATAAGATCCAAGAAGCTGTATTCCAACTACACTCGTGTGTTACCAGACATTGTCCAGGACTGTAAAGCTAAGTCCTAAGTGTTAATATTCCAAAAACTTCTGTGAGATCCCAAAAGAGACCGTGTAGTGATGAAAAGTGCAATCTGTGTTAACCCAGTGCAGGCAAAAGACATTAAGATTAACGTAGACATGAAATTTATGTAAAAAGTTATAAATATTGTTGATTTTTGTATTTTTTCATTGTAACTGAAATCTTCCGATTTTCAAAGGAGAAATAAGAAACTAGATGTACATTAATAAATAATTCAGTAAATTGTAATTTATGACTTGTCAATTTCTTATAGTTGACAGTTATATTTTGCTGTATTATTGTTGTCAGTATAGTTACGTGACGGTAGCACTCTAGAGCTTTTGATCTATACTAATTCCATCCAGACGTGTGCTCTTTACAGCTATAGCTATACCTGTGCCATCCTTACACCAGTGCTCTTCTCCGAGACTGGGATAGATCTGTCTAGACTAAATTTACGTGTCTAGTCTTCTACTCTTTCAACATCTGCCACTCTTGTAAATTCATTACGTCACATGTATAAACAACAGCGTTGGCTGTAGACACGTTATTCTGGGATGTTTTGTAATACAGTAATACTGAAGGGATTGATGTCAAACGCGTTTCAGCGCTGAGCGATAAATTTACATTATAAAATAGTTTCGTTCGTAAACATTTTCATTGAAAGTAGCAGAGGAGATATGTTTTCACTTCATCGTCATGTGCATCAAGTAAAATATTGTTTTAATATTTATTAATAACAGCAAATAACAACATTCACAAATAGAATGTAACAGTTTTTCTTTAAGGTCGGCATAACACAATGTTATTTGTTTTATATATTTTAGCTCTTAACCAGATGCAATTAAAACTGAACGAAAATCTTATTATTTTTTAGCATTTGTGTAATGGGTAAATTATTTCCCTTGAATTAAAAATTTAAGAATAAACGAATAAGTTACCTCCCCTAACATAATAATGGCGACACGTAAAGAAATGTATGTATATACAGTATATTGTATGTTCCTATTGGTCACCTTAGTACTTTTTTAGTCCATCTACATTTTTGGCAAACATTGACCTGAGGTCATACATTGACGTGATTTAAGCTACTTTATCATCCTTCACAATATCTTACACTTATCTCTTACATGAGAACATATTTTCCAGAAAAAATAATTTTGATTTAAACGTTTGTTGGCTTTTAATTATTCTTTCTCCACAAGGATCAATATCAAGTATTATCCGAAGACATTTACACTGTTTTATTCCTTCTCCCGACCCGCCAATTAAAATAGTGGTAGTCATCACGGGATTTTGTGAATCAATATGGAATGTTTTGTAACACAACGCGCTTTACAGATTGGTGATAACCGATTTTTAGTGATAGCTGCACGTTGTGGTGTCCAAGATACTCGTAGATTGTGAATATTTTGAAGTGAGTTGTATCTCGTAATTTTGGTTTCAATTACGTTTTTTAGTGATAGCTGCACGTTGTGGTGTCCAATATACTCGTAGATTGTGAATGTTGTGAAGTGAGTTGTATTAATGTTTGTTTCAATTACGTGTTTGGTATACTTGAACGCAACGCGTCACTTTCAACCATTAACCATGTGCATGGATATGTTGGTTATATTAGGGTCTCTTAGTATATATTCTGATCTATTTGCTGATTGTTTTTCTTATTTTCAAGCGTTTCTTTGGATCCTGTACTTGCTTTCTTCTGTTTCCATCACGCACGCTGCATCCCTCAATTATTCCAAATGTCACCATAAAGTAACAACATTCATGCACACCCCTCAAACTTCCTTCGTTTGTTATCTAGGCTGTCAATGAATTGTTACTGTTCTTCTAAGAAACCATATCTCGCTTCTCTCCCGCGAGTATTTCGTTATTTATCATAATATCCACAGCTGTGTGTCACGTGATTTACTCCCTTTGCTCGGCATTGATGGTCCAACAGTGGCAACAATTCAGAGTTTCTACTGAGGGTCTTCACATGTGTCCACCTTTCGTTCAAGATTACTCTAGGCACAGATGTCAATTGACAAATAGTGCTTCAATTCTAGAGAGCTTCATAGGAATTTAAAGAAATCAAGTACTAACAGCTGATAGGATCCTGGCCTTGTCAACTTTTATCTTTCCTGACATTCTATGAGTTAGGATTTTAGTTCGTTCTGATGAGCCCCCAACTGATTTAACTCAGCAAAATATTACTTAAATAGCTCTGTTATAAATATTTAAAATGACTGAGTCATACGGGTGATGTTCACTTAAAATGACTAAATCAACTATACATTTGTATTTTTACAGATAACAAATTTAATAATCAATTATCGTTAACAGGTGTTAAATAAATAAGAGGTAAGGTGAATTTAGATAGAGTCTTTAAAATTTCCTCACAGGTGATGGTCTGATTTGAAGTTCTTTATGGCAGTTCACTTGGCAGCTTTGAATGGGTACTTAGCTGCCAGTAATATGTTGGTTGGTTTCTGCTCCAGCCGATGCTTGTTCTTTGCAGGTTATAAACTGGTTCACAATAGACAAGTCAGTCAACGGCCACAGACTTTATATAAAACAATGACCTGCTAATACTACACGATGGAACTGCAGCTAGAATTAGCCCACAAGCTAACGGTTCAGACTCAGCGATAGACATAAGTATAGCAACTAACAACCTAGCGAATGTAAATAGGGAAGAGTTACAAGACACTCAGATTATCTGCATATTGTAATAACCATGCATGAAAACCTTATTCCAAACCCAGAACCAGAGAAATCGACTTTCAACTTTAAAAAAAGAAACTGGAAAGCCTTCCAATCAGAGCTGGAGGTGATGGAATATAAAGACATGAAATCAGATGATACTGACATGTGGGCAGAAACACTGACCAATGAAATTCATAAAATAGCAATAACATATATACCAAATAAAAATATGCCACAGCACCTAAAACCAATAAATAACGTTATAAGAAAAGAAAAACTCAGTGGAATAAAGAACCAGTTGCTTGGTGGAATAAAATCTGTGCATAAATTCATGAGAGAAGAAAAAGAGCCTTACTAAAAATATAGAAATAACAGAACAGAAGAAAACTATTATGTATTAGGAATGAATCTAACAGAATAATATTAAAAGCCAAAGAAACTATTTGGAAGGAGTTTTGTCAATCACTTAAACCTTGCACACAAATTAAAGAAGTACGGAAAAAAAACTTAAGGCAATCAAAGGGAACAATAAGAAAAAAATAATGCCAACAATAAAACTACCAAAGAGAGCAAAAACAGATAAAGAAAAAGCTAATGCCCTTGCTGAGTATTTCTATAAAGTCAGTGCAAAAAGTAGTCTTAGACAGGAAGAAAATGAGAAAAGAGAAAGACTTAGGATACAGTTTTTAAAGGAACTTCCAGACCAGATAGATGAAACAAACTATTTAGATGCTGATATAACAGAGGAAGAAGTAACTAGTGCAATAAAAGAGAAATATAATACTGCCTCAGGGCTGTTATGAAATCCTTAAGAAATTACCCCAAAAAACTATAAACATAATAAATTTCCTATATAACAAAATCTGGAGCTTAGGAAAGATACCAAAAGCATGGAAAGTAGCTATGATAGTACCCATCCTAAAACCCAATAAGGAAGCTCATGATGTAAGTTCATATAGACCTATTGCCTTAACACCACAGCTAGGCAAAATACTGGAAACTCTTGTTAACAAAAGAGTTAAATTCTACCTGGAAAAAATCAGTTATATAGCCCAAACCAGTCAGGGTTTAGAGCAGACAGAAGTACAGTAGAGCAGCTTGTAAGATTTGAACACGATGCAAAGCTAGGGTTCAAGAGGAAAGAGAAAACAGTGTCAATCTTTCTGAATGTCGCTAGAGCATATGATGATGCTGGAGAGATGGAGTAAGATTGGCATTACTGGTAAAAGCTATAAGTATCTAGAAAACGTTTTACAGAACATGTATTTTGCTGTACAGGGGAACAATAATAAGTCAGAAATACATGAACAACAGAATGGGATTCCTCAGGGATCTGTGATTTAACCTTCAATTTTCACTATAGCTGTAAATGATTTAGCAGATGAATTTAACGACATTAAGAATGCAGTATCACAATTTGCAGATGACTGTGCCATTTGGCGACCTGGAAAAAAACTTGGACCATGTTTACCAAAAACTCCAAAAACAAATAGACAAAGGTTAAGAGTGAATGAAAAGTTGGGGCTTCCAAATTAATGTAAACAAAACAGTAGGTATGATATTCAGCAAAGGAAATTTAAAAAAAAATAACAAAATCAATATAACAATTGTCGTGTGGTGAGTCACTGGGGCAACTACTACAGTAGTTTTTGCCAGGAATAGTCTATGAGATATAGATATAAGGTCTCTAGAAATTGGCTCGTTAAGAAAGAATAAAGACCTATTCGAGATAGGGACAAGAAGACAGGAATGCGAATGCTTTCCACTAGACAGTGTTTTCTAATTAATTATGGAAAGAGTTCTGTTTCCCCACGACCTTAGCTTCTGCCCTTAGATCCCGTAAAGAAAAAGCCCCCAACCTCATCTGAGTAGAGAAAGGTTCCTATAGGTGAATATGTAACACCGACAGCACGAGTGATACATTAACAAACTCTTGATAATGATCAACCGATCGTTGGGTTTATTAACTCATTCAGTACGTAATTATTTTCAGCTCTGGACGGAATTATTTTTAAGCCCCAAAAATTTACTTTTTTATGTTATGTTTATGTTATAACAGATAACATGTACATGGAAAAAAAGATAACTTGAAATTTTGAACAAAAATCTTCGACTTACGTAAGGCTTGTAACATAAATTGTTATCACAATACAGTTTCACTGCTCTCTTTGTGCAGCTAATCCATTTAGAAACACAGAAAAAGTAAGAAAGTTATGCTTGATCACACAGTTTGTTCACTGTTCACATATTGGTAACATATCCTGTGTGTTTTCGGCCATTATGGCGATACGACAAAACACGATTAAAAATGAAGATAAATGTGAAAAATTCCCTTCAAACGCAAATAAAAGACGTAGAAGCTTGTTGAAATTTGCCCAGTTTTGTGTTTACTTCCGTTCGAGATAAATTCCGGGCAGTATAAAATATCAGAATGGAAAGAAACAACGAAATAAATCAGCATCTTTTAAAAGATCTTGCGGATACAGCGGTCGGCCATTGCGTCTTTTAAAAGATCTTGCGTACAGAATCAGTTAATGAAATATCCACACATATAGGGTTAGTAATGGTTAGAACGTGATGATGGTGAAAGACGATTCACACAAAACACACAGATGAGATAATAAAATTACAGTTAATTAAGTAATAGTTAATTAAGAATGAACTGGTGTAAAGTGAAATGATGATGTGATATGATACGTGTTATCAAAATGGTGAGTACTCTACACAGTCCATGTGTCTCTAAATGCTTCTCCTAGATATGAGGATTCACATGTATGCATAAAATGTCCCAAGTTGTTATACGTTATGTCGAATGGGGTATCTCTAAGCTGAGGACGTTCTGATGAATACTGTTGTCGTACGGAGAACGCTGACGAGATATCTATGTATATTCCTTCACTGTTTGAGTATATCTCTGTAGTGTTGATCAACAGTTAATAGCTGTCATATGAACAAAAGGTCTGTTGTCTAATCTCCCGAGGGTACTGGTCAGACTGGATATCTTCACGAAATGTTAGTGATATGTAGACTCATAATCTTGCGTATGTAGTCGTGATTCATATACTTTCGAGTCTGCTTCATAAAATGCGCTTAAGAGTGTGTTGCACGTGGTATAAATATGCGATTCCTCTTTTGAGCTCTTTTGCTTGACTTCAGATAATAATGATCTTTCGAGTGAGTTGAATTTATGATGACTCTGTATTTGTGAGCAAGCAGTATATGGTGACGAAAAATGCTGCGTCCACCTTATGACTTGTGGGTGAGACAATATTCCTTTTTAATTGAGGAATGAAAGATGTCCTATGGCGAATTCTGCTAGCCAAATGTCCGTTTTGATAACTTATTTCTGGTTAGACGTCAGACACGTTGCGTGTAGACTCAGACTTCTGATGAACTGAAGACACACAAAAGTCTTCGTAAGTTTTTCACATTTAACATCACTGGTTGACTTGCATTTAAACTACTGCTCATTATTCATCTCTCTCTCTCTGAGTTCAATTCTAATGATGTTAAATATCTTGTGCATGAGAGTGTGTGCGCATGGGAGACTGTGATGATGATAAAGGTGAAATATGAACTATTAATTACCTCCTATCATCCTATCATCTTCTAGGAAAATCTTCTGATTTTATTAATCAGTTATGCCAAGAATTATTTGAAACTTTATCTTTCGCACATTTTAGCTGTGAGGTTAAAATAAACAAAATTAAGAAAATGTATTAATAAGTATAAGATCTACTAACCTTCTTTTCCCGTCGCAAAATCCTTTAAGAACACAATTAATCACAGAACTGAATTATCATCCACTCTGAATAAACACGTGTATTAGGCTATGCGTTTTTGGGTTTAATCTCTTCCTCACAAGGTAAAAAACTGGACTTCTACACTCTAGTAGATTATGCGGTATTATATATTTCTGGAAGTCACCTGGCCAAGCTGGGCATCCAATGTGGTAAACCAACGCTTGTCTGAACCGCGGTGAGACGTTTTCCCCTGGCCAATCTGGGCGTCCAATGTGGTGTCACAGAAATTACCGCATGCCCATGTTTGATTCGGATGACCATATGTGTTTTTACCTGATTTATCACGATGCAATGTGGGCTTCAAACGATAATGTCGGGCATGTGGACTCAATCAAAGGATTTTATTTCCCCCGATGAAAGAGCAAATGTGGTTCTCTAGATACCGGTTGCGAGTAATCACAACGATGAAATAGCAAATATGGATCGCAAATGTTGCATGAAAGAGCAAATGTCGGAGAAAATACAATACGAAAGATGTAGGAAAAGATAGAGCAATAAGGCCTTTGCGCTCGTTTATCACAACAATTAAAGGACAGAAAATATGTACCTCCTCAACACCTAGATTTCTTTGCATAACGTTAGATAAACATCTTAATTGGAATAAACATATAGACAATTTAGTAGAAAGCTGTAGGGGACCCATAAATATACTAAGGAATGTAAAAGGTAATGGATGGGGGGCAGCAATAAAATATTGCTTATGTTCTACAACTCTTTTATCAGGGGAAACTTGATTATGCCAGAATAGTCTATGAATCAGCTGCAGCTTCTAACAAAGCAAAACTGGACAGAATTCAAAATGCAGCCATGAGAACTATTGCAGGTGCATTTATATCAACACCAGTAGAAGCAATAGAAGTAGCATACTGCCCCTTGGTCTAAGACGGAAAGAACTAAGATTAAATTATTGGAGTAAAGTAGCACAAGAAGTGACCCACCCAGCACATAAAGCATTTGTCAAAAACCAACCAAGTGTATGGAGATCTAACACAGTTCAAAGAACTGTCAAACACAATTAATAACAGTATTAAATAAAGAAGCACAATACCACCCTGGGAACTAAAAACACCAATCATAGACTACCCACTTACTGAAAAGATCAAACAAAACACAGAAGATAAGGAAGCTAAAACAATAAGTAGAAAGTGCATAAATCAACTTACAAAACAAACTTTGGCCGTCTACACTGAAGGATCCAAGGGTGATAGTGGCCAACTAGGTGCAGAGGTAGTAATACCACAGTGGGGAATTAAGAAGAGCTACTGTGTAACTGAAAGGGCTTCGATGATTTTTTTCCGAAGAGATCGTAGCAATTCTAAAAAGTTTAGAAATAACCGAAGATAACTCACCAGAAGCTGCTGCGATATTTACAGATTCACTATCATCACTACAAGCACTAGAACACCCAGGTAAGTGTAGCCGGCCAGACATAAAGGAAGAAATTCTAGCAATTAATACATCACTAGGGAACAGAGGATGTAGTGCGAGGCTTGTGTGGGTTCCAGCACACATAGATATAGCTGGTAACGAGTTGGACGACCAGAACGCCAAGAATGGAAGAATAAGTAAAAACAATATAAGAGCAGGACTGGGAAGGTCGGAGATCAAGAGCCAAGTGAAGCTAACAGTAAACGAGGAATGGAAGACAACATGGAAGAACAGTACAAAAGGCAAACACGCGTTCAAACTGCTGAAGGAACCAACAAGGACGTGCCAGGTCAGAGAAGAATTAAAGATGCCATCGAACAAAAAACTGTGACGTCTCCGTCTCGGATCAGCATACTTTATGATAGAGGATCCGCACTGCCACGAATGTCAGGAAGAAAATGACATAGACCACTACCTGATCCACTGTAAAAAGTACGAACAACAAAGGCCTGAATTAAAAACTTACTATAGAAATAACAATATAGACATTAGGGGGTTGGGGGGGGGGTTGTAAGGTTTTAAGTATAGATGCCCCATTAGAAGCCCAATCAAAACTTAAAAGATATATACATAAAACAAAGGAAAATAAATAAGGTTAGTACTTCAGAAAAGACATTCAACCAAACAGAAAGTAAGCAGCAAGAACTAAATCATGAAAACAATTTTAAAAAAATTAAAAAAACTACAGAAACATTAGCAGACTTAGTAACTACTCATTGGACAAGGAAAGACAACGAAGTTTAAAAAAAAAATTCAAAAAGAACAAATACTAATACAAATTAAAACCAAGTGTAAAGGACAATAGTTACCTATTAACAATACAAGAGATAATAAAATGACAAATACTAATATAAATTAAAACTAGCAAATGCAAAAGGCAATAGTTGTTTAAATGTAATACAAAATTAGTAAATAAAATGACACTAAATACCCCACTTAAAACCAATTTTCACGCTGAACAGGGTAGACCAAGATGGAACGAGAAGAGGCAATAACGGGCGGCTGTTAAGTGCCTGCTCTCCACCCATCCGCTCTTCAAAACAACAACAACTCAACGGCCACATCCATGTCTCGCTGTCGTGTAGAAGTGTGCTGGTGACGCAGGCGTTATATACCGCAGCTTTGGTCTTCGTTGTGAGTTTGGAGTTTTCCCAAACACGCGATGTGAGGCGGGCAAAGGTGACTGCAGCTTTGCCAGTGCCGCTGTCAATTTCTGTGTCCAGAGAGAGTTTCTCATTGACGGTAGACCCCAAGTATGTGAAGTGGTGCACCACTGCCAATTCATAGTTATCGATAGTGATAACTGGTGCAACATCCACATCCTGACTCAGTACATTTATTTTCGTTAGACTTATTATGAGGCTAATGCCCTTGCATGTTTGGGTGAAGCGATGTATCTAGCCCTGAAGCTCCTGTTCAATTGAGAACAATGGATGGGTGTGAAAAAAAAATCGAAAAAGGTGATTCGTCTTACGAGGACAAAAGACAAAGAAAATAGCAAACGTTACGGCCACAAGGCATTCGTCAGGGAAAAGAAAGAAAGTGAAGGCTAGATAGGACACATAAGAACCTAAATAAATATAAAAATTAAACCTAGGTACTTCCCTGAAGGCATCGAAGTCCTAACACTTTTGCTGCCTGCGAACGGACGAGCGTGCCCGGAAAAGGAAAAGGATTTCCTTTTCTGTTTCGGTGTACCATGCCTTCATGTTCATGCTTTTCGTAAATTATAAGAGAATTCTCCAAATACCAAGAAATGTTTAATCTGTCATCTACTAAACTTATTGTTTCAAAGATGTTGTACTGTTCTAATATGGGTAAGTTGATTCTCGACTTTCATGATCAAGAATATGGTCGACATTATGAAACCAGATCTCATATGAGATTATTATTATTTTTTTAAAATATATTTTATTTTAACGTACAGCTTCTTAACAATATCTGTTGGATTTGGAATGAAGGCTTACCTTGCTGTACACGGTCTGTGTGTCAAATTCGCCGTTGCTGTATTAAACCGACGAGAAAATTAATAGCACAGACATACGCACCGGGTTGGGGTATTTTAGGAACCGCTTAGATCTCTAAGTTGGATTAAACATCAGAAAGTTAAATATATACATTTTTCAAACTGTTCACAGTATTTACTTACGGGAACGAAGATTACTTGTACAGGTAAGTTATCAAAACAGCTAGTTCTGAAAAGGTCGTCTAGCTTGTGCATTGTTGGTAAATACAAAATCATAAAACAGGATTAGTAGTATCTATATGCCCGCATGATAAAGCTCTGAAAAAGACTTGTCCTGAAAAAAGATTTTTTAGCTAAGCCAACACTCTTTGCCAGAGAACCAATGGAACTGACAAATAAACACCAAATGTATTGAACAATTTTTATTTCCTTTTAAATATATTCATTTACTGTTAAATATATTCATTTACTGTTAAATATTGCTTTGACGGTCGGTGGTTAAGGATCGAAGAAGAAGAAGACTGTTAAATATATTCATTTACTGTTAAATATATTACTTTACTGTAAATATATTACTTTACTGTTAAATATATTCATTTACTGTTAAATATATTACTTTACTGTTAAATATATTCATTTACTGTTAAATATATTCATTTACTGTTAAATATATTCATTTACTGTTAAATATATTCATTTACTGTTAAATATATTCATTTACTGTTAAATATATTCATTTACTGTTAAATATATTCATTTACTGTTAAATATATTCATTTACTGTAAAATATATTCATTTACTGTAAAATATATTCATTTACTGTTAAATATATTCATTTACTGTTAAGCATATTCATTTACTTTTAAATATATTCATTTACTGTTAAATATATTCATTTACTGTTAAATATATTCATTTACTGTTAAATATATTCATTTCCGCTGTAAAATTCAACATGGAATTGGCGTAATTATTGTGTTGAATAGCTATGGAATTTGGTATAAATTTTGTAATACATCTTTACTTTTACCGCCTGAATAAATTATACACATTTGGCCACAACAGATTGAGATACCATCTATTGACCAAGCTAAAGATAGGAACTACCGATCAGTGTAACTCTGGCACTTTTAAAATGACAGCTGAACATCTGCTTCAAAGTTTCCCACCATATGCGGTACAGAGAAAACGCATATGGCCGACACCAGTACCATTCGTGGAAAAGCTCTTCGGAGATTCCAATAGCATCAAACTGACTACTGCTTTCTTTGAAAACATTCAAGTAGATGTCTGAGAGTGGACGAAGAAGAATAAGAATACACGTGATACACTTCGTAGTCAACTCTGACGTAGTCTGCAACGTTTATTAAACGCCACTAAATATCCAACAATGAAGTATTTATCAACACAGAATACCACGTGGCGTCGTCAGCGCCAAAAAAAATCGTTCATCATTAATTTCTAGAACATACTGAAATATAAAATATACCAGAGAAACGAGTCTATGACCTGCGCACCTACATGTTTGTAAAATGTCATCATTTCTGCATTCCTTCATGCAGGTCTCTTGTATTATGCTTTGTTTCCATGTCTTCTATTTCCTTTCATTTTGTCTCTAACTAATTGTTCTTTTGTGTGTCATATTTCTTTGTCTAAATTTATTTTTTTATAATTGTTGAGCGTTTTTTCGTTCTCTTTTTTCCGCCACTTTACGTATGATATAGTTTGCCATTCACAGGTGATTTTTCTTAAACTTCTTTTTATCGAGATCGCACGGGCTATCAAATATCCTCTTCTACAGCACAGTACCAGGTAAAAAAGGCAGAGCCGGCAGAAAATAAAGTAACTGATTGAAACAATAACATAATGGTCTCTTCTCCATGTCGTAAAGTGACCATATCGTTTTTTTCACAAATAGAGAACATTCTCTGATTTGTTGACGTCAACAAGAGGACATTACAAGACACAAAATTAAGATCAAATCGAATGAGGACTTGTTCATGTCAATCTACTATTGCAGCGGTTTTCAACCTGTACGCCGCGGCGCCCTGGGGCGCCATGACTGATGGTCAGGGGCGCCGTGGGTGGGCGTGAATTTTTTTCGTATTTAGCTGTAAAGAAAACTCAGAGCTGTGGGAAATTTCATTTTTGGTGTTTTTTAACCTTCGTGACCCCGGAGAAATTTCACTTTTGGTGTTTGTCAACCTTCGTGACTGTCGCATAGAGATTATGATCAATAAATTGTCTATATTCTCTTCTTTTTTTTTACCCGTGCCCTTTACTTTATTATCGCTCTTTATCCTTTTCCTGTATTTTTCGCATTCGTTCGTTTGCGAGAAATATTTTCTGTCCCATTCTCACTTTACCGTTTTTCTTTCTCATACTGATACGCATTCTATCACGTAGATGTCAGTCAGACGAGATGTGTGATTATGTTTCATACTCAGACATAGGGCCGAAATATCGTCTGCATTTTCACTTGTCACAACGTAGTTTCATCGGCTGAGTGCTCAGGTGAGGTGTGAAACCCGACATCTGCACGGGCAGAATGAGACATTTGTCTGGCAGTTTCCTCTGTCACGGCACTATGGGCCAGTTTCGTAGCGTGAGGTGTCTAAGACGCGTTTGGCATGTGATGTCCAGCGTCTAAGGTACGTAGGTGTAATGAGAAGAGGAGGCTATTGTGTGGTTTTGGAAATAGCGCACATCTTTGTCCGTTTCATAAATATAACTAGAGTTGGAAACCTGACTTCACGCACTCAGTAACTTCGCAGTTAGACTAGAACAACCTACGTTCGAGCCCTAAGAATCTCTGTTACAGAAGCAATTAGTTGGTCGAATTGAATGTTCGATTTCTAAGTATCTCTGTTGATGATAGAGGGCATTAGTTGGTCGAAGTGGTTTTAGCTCTTAGTAGTTCTGTGTTGAGGTAAATATATTATATCTAGTATTTTGTGAAGTGTTTAAAGTGTTAAATCGCTTATTTCACTAGTTAGATTTTGTGCAGAGTGCTTAATTTATATAGTCTGTATTATTTTCTAGTGACGTGTTTCAGTGGAAAGCAGAATAAATTATACTTCTAGCTTAAAATCATGCAGCTATAAATGAATTTCATTTTACTGCTAAATAATCTGACGAGAATATTTTTTAAAACTAACTTATAACTGCATTGCTACATCTTGAGTATTGACGGGATACGTATGTATTCCTAATTCATGATGATTGATTTTATAAATATAACCACTTAACGGGAATGTAAAGGATAAGTCAAGCGCTACGCTTGCCGTTTAAAATGTAAGTTATAACAAGTACATATTATGTATAGTATTTTATATGTGTTTTTTCCTCTATTTAGTGAAGAAAACTGGGTTAACCCAAATTTTGCCAGCGTTAAGTACTTGTAGCGGGAGGTTATGTAAAATTATTTATGTATGTAAGATTATGCCAGTATAGAGTTCTGGTCTTACAAGTAATACTCCAGTCTTAGAAATAAGCACTGGTGTATGGCTATCATAGAAATAGTCAGACTGTGAAAACCCTGGCCAGTTGGTAAGAAGTTGTACCAGGATTTAAGGCGTCTCCTCCCTATGACTATCTTATGATTACTTATATTCTAGGGGATAAGTAAAATGTACATTCACTGAAACCACAAATGGAAGAAGTGAATAAATCCTCAGGTACAGTTAAAATAGTTTAATAATTACACTAATATTCTATTTCTACTAGTTGGAAAAGAGCATACACATATATATATATGTATATATATATATATATATATATATATATATATATATATATATATATATATATATATATATATATATATATATATATATATATATATAAAAGTATTCACACAATTTCTATTAGTGTCTGTTTAGACTTCAAGATCTTGCATATTAAAGTTACTGCAACCTGCAATCACTGTTTTTAGTCTCTTGACTTTCCAATTAATTGTCATCAGTTGACTGAACTATGGAGTTTCACTATTAGCTGTTTTATATATATTGGTGGTCAGTGTCTTAACTGACACTTATCTGTTCAACTTGATACTGCTGACACTGAACTGTCCTTTGCTGATATCAGACTTGGTAGGCCCAACAGTAGGGATGCCAATGACCAGTTGAAGTTCACTCTTTGGGGTCCTGCACTTTTGTGGGATTGCCTCTGATGAACGACACAGGCTTCTGATACTGGACAGTCTGGTTTGAGTTATTTCATGGAACCTGCAACATATCAGCCTTGGCTAGTATCTGGCTAGACTTGTAGCTGACTAGCACAGATGTCAGACCAGTCAGTCATCAGATGTCACCGTTTGTCGTAGATGTTAGATAGGAGTATTAAGACTAGGGTTGGTCCCTTCAGAATAGGTTGGAATGAGTGATAGTCACAGTGAGAGCTGGTGAAAAAAAAAAAACCACAATAGAATTTCCCACACGTGAGATGATAGAATGTGATAAAGAAGCTGTCTTTGAGAATCGAGATAATCTTCTCTCTCTCACCTATCTTCTACGACCGCTTTTAAAGGCGTCAGACAGTCTACACACAGATATATATATATATATTAATATATCTCTATCTACTCACGGGCACGCACATACACGTGACGACAGGTAAACACACAGACGTGGGAATCTATCACAATGAATTTATATGTATTTGAACGAGCTGACCAACGCACTGATTTAGTTCAAGAGAGAGATTTTTATTATTATCATCAAAAAAAAATCTTCTCACAACACCAAAAATACATCAAGGAAAAACATATACAAATAGTTATAAAATTTAAGAAAAATGCTACAAGGATGATATCCCCGTTATGATCTTAGCTCTAGGTTTAGCCCCAGCCCCGTTAAGAGAACAGATGATGGCCCAAAGAGTTATAGATACGTAGGGTTTAGGCTAAGAGTTTTTCTTCTTTTCTCGTAAATGTATGCACAGAGTTGAATAATCTGATTTAGCCTAAGAAGTAAAGAAACTCTAGCAAATAATAACAAATTCTGCAGGTTTAAACAAAAAAAGAATTAAGACAGTAAATGGGTGACAATCTATAACTGTAAAATAACACTCTGATCTGCATACACTCATTCATTCAGCCATGGCCATGCAGTTATACTCACAACTTTGCTCGCTGCCTCTGGGAACATACTCAATTCTAGGACCTTCACACAGACCCGAAAATGCAGTCCTTGACCAAGAAATCCCCAGTTCCAAAAGACGTACTAAACTCTCAGGGAACGATTCCTTGGGTGTTCTAATTTTTCGAATGTCTGATTAAGTCACATAAAATATTGTCCAAGCACGAAAGTTAGCAGAGCACAATGTCATTAGCTTTGGTTTCTAGAATTTAAGGAATGTCGGATCGGTGTCTACTTTCAGGAAGTTACTATATTTGGTCGCCACAGTACTAGTCAAAACTCTGTCGGAATGTTTCTGATCTTTGCTTGCCACAACGGGCTGAATTGTACTGAAGAGTTATTCTGGAAGAATTAATTCTGGCGCGAAGGCCTCTTACTTCATTTAACTGTTACAGTTCAGGTAATGAAAGTGATTTGTTTCTTCCCAAATAAAGTTCACGTACTAGAACGCTGGTAAAGTTTGGTACCACCGTTTCACTCACACAGAACTACAGGTAGTCGCACAACTTAAGAATTATATGCTGAATATTTAAGGAAGTCTAGAAGTTCGACAAATTGCCGAAACAAACTGAGAAACTTCGCTAACAGCTATTCTGTTTCGAACAACCTGTCTACTGCGAATATAGGAGCGAGAATGAAATTAAAGTTTCAAACTCGGGCCAATATCTTAAAATCAGACAAAGGGCCCAAACTTATTTCGCCAAGCGAAATTATCTCCCCTACTCCCAACATTTACGTCAGCTTAACGCGTGACGTAACTGCCACCAGTGACCGAGAAATGCGCGTGACAGTTGCAAATCTCAGACAACCGTCTACAACTGCGTCGTACAGATGCCGGGTTTGACACCTTAAGCTAGTGACAGGTGAACAAAATGGTAGACCAAAAGTCTGCTCTATGTCCAGCGAAACGAATTTCTCACACCTCAGGCCCAGAAATCTGGTCGGGCCGCGCTCTGACCGGGGGAAACTGCAGACGTATGTCTGGCGAGAACCGTATCTTCACAGCTATCTGCGCGACTGACATCTGATGGAATAAGGTTATTAGTCAGTATGAGAAAGAAAAACGATGATGGGAAAGAAATATATTTTTCGCAACGAATGATGCGAAAAAATATAGGAAAAACAAGTACGGAAAAGTAATAAAATGAAAGGATTAGGGTGAGAGAATAGGAAGAAGATGTAGGTAATTTAATGATATAAAGACCCACGTGGCAGGACGTCCCCCTTAAGATATGGAAGCACTCCATGTCTACGTTATGGAACTAAATTTCCTATAACCGTAGCTTCGGGGTGTCTGTCTTCTTCCCTCCCGTCTTCCCCCTAGCTCTCTCTCCAATTCCTACTCAAGTCTACTCCCATAGTTTCCTTTCTCTGGAATGTTTCCCATGCGCGCTTGAAAGAGCGTCGCCGCTTCTGACATTTTTGAAAGATTTCCTGTGATAGCGGTGGAATATCCCTGCCACTATCGTCATCTTCATCAGTTTTGGCGATCGTCAGGAGATGGTCGGAGGTTGGCACTGGTTTTTCCAAGTATCTCTTTAAGAGATTTAAATGGAAAACCTTCTCCTTTCCTTCAATAGAGATCTGGTAGTTAGCCTTAGAAATCTTTTTCAGGACGGTAAACGGCCCTTGCCATCCGATCTTCAGTTGGTTGTTCTCGGTAGGGAGCAACACCAAAATTTTCTCTCCTGCTTCCAGTTCTCTCTCTTCCGCGACTTTCCTGTATCGGTTAGCGTGCTTGGTGCGTGCTCGCTTAAAGTTAGTCGTTGCTAGGTCCCACCCTAGTTTCAACCGTTCCTTTAAAACCGACACATATTTACTGGCTGAGACAACTGTCTCATCAGCCTTCTCGTCTGTCAAAGACTGAAGTAAGGCTTCAAGCGGGCCCTTAATGGGTCTGCCGAATAAGAGTGTAGCTGGCGGAAATCCTGTGGAAGTATGAGGAGATTCTCTGTAGCCAAATAATGCTGCAGGAATACAGAGATCCCAATCTTCAGGTTTCACTTGTGCCAGCTTACTTAGCATCATGGTGAGGTTTCCATTAGCTCGTTCCACGAGCCCATTTCCGGCCGGAGTATATGGCTTAGTGTGGATGTGCTGGGTCCTCAAGATCTTAACGATCTCATCCATCAACAGGTTTCGGTATGGAGATCCATTATCCGTCAACACTTGCTGAGGGAATCCCAACCGAGTGAAAATCTGCACGAGGGCTTCTGCGACATGCTTGGCATCTGCGCATGTTAGCGGGATAGCTTCTGCCCATAAAGTGCATGTATCGACTAAGGTCAGGATGAACCTGTTCCTTCTTTTAGTCCTTCCGAAAGGCCCTAAAATGTCGATCACAACCCGTTCGAATGGTGTTCCCATTATTGGCATTTCACCCATGTGGACTGGGGGTGTCCGTTGCTTGGGTGGTACACGTTGGCACTGGGCACAGGATTTGACGTACCTGATAATATCAGTGTTTACTCCTGGCCACCAATAATGAGTGGTTATCCGTTGGTTTGTGGCGTTCTGTCCCATATGTCCGCTGAAGGGAAGAGAGTGCCCCATTTCTAGGATTTGGCTTCTGTACTGTTTCGGTACTAGGAGCTGGTTGTAACCTTGGTCAGGCTTGCCCGTTCTCCGATAAAGTACGCCATCCTCAGAAAAAATGTCCCCGTGCTGTTTGGGTTCCTTAGCAATGGGCAGTTTCCTAAAGCAGGGTGCCAAGGTAGGGTCCTTGTATTGCGCTTCTTTAAGTTCCATGGGTAACAAATTAGGCGCAGGCTCCCGTTCCTTCTTGGTTTGCCCTCTTGTAGTTACTGCTGCCACAATCGGCTCTTCCGGTTTCCCAATACACACGTATCTCCCGCCAAGTATGACTGGGTAGATGGGATCATCCATAACAGCCGCTTTGATCACACCTCTGACAAAGTCAGAGTGTATCTCCACCAATGCGATGGGAAGCGCTGTAGGTGCATCACTCTTACGAACTCCACAAAGTTTGACGGTCTCTCCTGTCTCTTGACCGGGTTTAACCAGCTTTCTGGCAACAATGCAATCGTAAGAAAGCCCCGTGTCAAATAAGCAAGAAGTTTGAGAACCGTTCAAAGTAACAGTACCTCGCGTTGAGGGTCTATCCCCAACAGGTTGGGAATCACTGTCAACAATTCCGCCTTGCGCGACTGTCAATAAGCATCCGATGCGTTTCGGCTCGGTGTGCTCGGTCTGATCATATGTCCCGTGCTCAGGGGTTCTCTCTTTGCCACCTTGTCCTTTCTGGCTACGCTGCCATGTAGGGCGGTCGGGTTGATCAGACTGTTTGGGGTGGTTGGGGTACTTGTTCTTGTAGAACTTGGATTTTTCGGGAGGGGGGTTTTGAGGTCCAGTTTCTCTGTGGTTATCTAGGTTAGAAGCCTGAGAAGATTGCTCAAGGTTATGTTTTCGAAAATGCTCCTCTGTCGGTTTCCGCTTTGTGGCCGGTAGTTCAGCCAGCGCATTGTGATAACGCTCAGACTTTTCCAAAATGTCTTCAAGTTTTTCTGCCCCCTGCTCAGCGAGAAATCTCCGGGTATCTGCAGACAATGTGTTCTTTATTTGTTCTGTTAAAACAAATTCCTCAAGACCTTCATAGGTAGAGGGGAGCTGTGAGAGCTCTAGGCACTTTGTCAGATAACCCTTCAAACGAGACGAGAACTGCTGAAAAGTTTCAGAATTCTCTTTCCGGCTGTTGCGAAACAGTTGCAAAAATTTGTGAGCGTTCATTTCAAAGCGCTCCAGTAACGCTTTCTTTAACAGATCATAGTTGTCTTGTTGGCTGCTTTCCAGTTTGGCGTAAACATCATACGCAGAACTTTTCAAAGCCTGGGAAAGCTTCATGTTCCAACGCGACCTCTCTAAACCGTACAGAGTTGCAATTTTCTCAAATTTTTCTAGCCAAGTGTCAATCTTCTCATTTGGACAAGGGAAAGATTCTAGCGGAAAAGACATTGCAGTGAGATGGGTGGATTGAGTGTTAGAAGGATCAGTTAAGGAAGAATGAGGAGAAGACTCTCCATTGCTGGAGGTAGAGGCAGCACCACGACTTTGAAGTTCTAGAGCTTTAAGAGCCAACTCATGTTGTCTCTCCTTCTCTCTTTCCTCTCTCTCCTCTCTCTCCTTCTCATGCTGTCTCTCCTTCTCTTTTTCCTCATGCTGTCTCTCCTTCTCACGTTCCTCCTGCTGCATCCTGCGGATTTCCATTTCCTCATCCATCTTCTTCTGCTGTAAATCTGCGGCTGCTTTTTCCTTAGCTTCCGCTGCTTTCCTCTCCGCATCATATCTCTCAAGTTCGTCTCTGACAAATGCTTTCGCTTCTTCTCCTTCCAGTCCCTCCTCTCTCGCTTCGTCCCTGAGAAGTTGTCTAAGCTTTGCCCTCTCGGCCATATTATGTCAGTGACTGAGACTAGTGGAGAACGAAAATAGGAAAAAGGATACACTGGTTCCTACCACTTACGAAAAAAAAAATTACGAAAAATCAAAAGATGATATCCTTAACCCTGGGATACCTCCTCCAAATTAAAATCTAACTATCGCTGCTATTATCGGCAATAAAGCACTTAATGCAAAACACGACTACGCCAACTAAATGGTAGTTAAGATTACTTCTGAAAAATAAGTTGCTACAGTGGAAAAGCAAAATAATTATTGCAAAAATTAAAGAGAAAAATAATCCCTTAATTATAAAGTCCACTATCAAGTTCACCCCTGAAGACAGTTAGGGTAAGGGAGGCAATTAATCTGGACAAATAGTCCGAAACGCACTCCTTAGCTTTTGCTCAAACACCTACTTCTTCAAAACCCAGTGAATGTTATACACTCACTACTTTACCAGCGTTTAGTATTACAAAATCAGTAATTAACATATATTCCGACAATCAACCTGTAACTGAAATGTATATTATTTCTAAATGCTGTGGAAAAAAAAACTATCAGTTTGTGTGGTCAGCACGCCCGAAAACAGATCGTTAGTCTAGGGGATAAATTATTTTAAAAAAGATACAAAACTCACAAGACATCACACTCTTACTCTATTACAGAATAAAGAATCTTAAATACAAAATCCAGATAGACGAGTCCACGTTTGTCGTACTCGTCTTCCTATTCTAAGTTCAAAAATCCGTGGGACGAGAACCCATTTGTCGTAGATTTTAGATAGGAGTATTAAGACTAGGGTTGGTCCCTTCAGAATAGGTTGGAATGAGTGATAGTCACAGTGAGAGCTGGTGAAAAAAAAAAACCACAATAGAATTTCCCACACGTGAGATGATAGAATGTGATAAAGAAGCTGTCTTTGAGAATCGAGATAATCTTCTCTCTCTCACCTATCTTCTACGACCGCTTTTAAAGGCGTCAGACAGTCTACACACAGATATATATATATATATATATATATATATATATATATATATATATATATATATATATATATATATATATATATATATATTAATATATCTCTATCTACTCACGGGCACGCACATACACGTGACGACAGGTAAACACACAGACGTGGGAATCTATCACAATGAATTTATATGTATTTGAACGAGCTGACCAACGCACTGATTTAGTTCAAGAGAGAGATTTTTATTATTATCATCAAAAAAAAAATCTTCTCACAACACCAAAAATACATCAAGGAAAAACATATACAAATAGTCATAAAATTTAAGAAAAATGCTACAAGGATGATATCCCCGTTATGATCTTAGCTCTAGGTTTAGCCCCAGCCCCGTTAAGAGAACAGATGATGGCCCAAAGAGTTATAGATACGTAGGGTTTAGGCTAAGAGTTTTTCTTCTTTTCTCGTAAATGTATGCACAGAGTTGAATAATCTGATTTAGCCTAAGAAGTAAAGAAACTCTAGCAAATAGTAACAAATTCTGCAGGTTTAAACAAAAAAAGAATTAAGACAGTAAATGGGTGACAATCTATAACTGTAAAATAACACTCTGATCTGCATACACTCATTCATTCAGCCATGGCCATGCAGTTATACTCACAACTTTGCTCGCTGCCTCTGGGAACATACTCAATTCTAGGACCTTCACACAGACCCGAAAATGCAGTCCTTGACCAAGAAATCCCCAGTTCCAAAAGACGTACTAAACTCTCAGGGAACGATTCCTTGGGTGTTCTAATTTTTCGAATGTCTGATTAAGTCACATAAAATATTGTCCAGGCACGAAAGTTAGCAGAGCACAATGTCATTAGCTTTGGTTTCTAGAATTTAAGGAATGTCGGATCGGTGTCTACTTTCAGGAAGTTACTATATTTGGTCGCCACAGTACTAGTCAAAACTCTGTCGGAATGTTTCTGATCTTTGCTTGCCACAACGGGCTGAATTGTACTGAAGAGTTATTCTGGAAGAATTAATTCTGGCGCGAAGGCCTCTTACTTCATTTAACTGTTACAGTTCAGGTAATGAAAGTGATTTGTTTCTTCCCAAATAAAGTTCACGTACTAGAACGCTGGTAAAGTTTGGTACCACCGTTTCACTCACACAGAACTACAGGTAGTCGCACAACTTAAGAATTATATGCTGAATATTTAAGGAAGTCTAGAAGTTCGACAAATTGCCGAAACAAACTGAGAAACTTCGCTAACAGCTATTCTGTTTCGAACAACCTGTCTACTGCGAATATAGGAGCGAGAATGAAATTAAAGTTTCAAACTCGGGCCAATATCTTAAAATCAGACAAAGGGCCCAAACTTATTTCGCCAAGCGAAATTATCTCCCCTACTCCCAACATTTGCGGCAGCTTAACGCGTGACGTAACTGCCACCAGTGACCGAGAAATGCGCGTGACAGTTGCAAATCTCAGACAACCGTCTACAACTGCGTCGTACAGATGCCGGGTTTGACACCTTAAGCTAGTGACAGGTGAACAAAATGGTAGACCAAAAGTCTGCTCTATGTCCAGCGAAACGAATTTCTCACACCTCAGGCCCAGAAATCTGGTCGGGCCGCGCTCTGACCGGGGGAAACTGCAGACGTATGTCTGGCGAGAACCGTATCTTCACAGCTATCTGCGCGACTGACATCTGATGCAATAAGGTTACTAGTCAGTATGAGAAAGAAAAACGATGATGGGAAAGAAATATATTTTTCGCAACGAATGATGCGAAAAAATACAGGAAAAACAAGTACGGAAAAGTAATAAAATGAAAGGATTAGGGTGAGAGAACAGGAAGAAGATGTAGGTAATTTAATGATATAAAGACCCACGTGACACCGTTATACAATCATAGTAAGTAAGGACATCATTTCAGTGATATAGCATTAATATTAACATTTCAATTAAGTGTAACTGACTAGCACATAAGTCAGACAAGTCAGTCATCAGGTGTCAAAGTTATACAGTCATAGAAAGTAACATCAATTCAATGATATAGAATTAATATTAACATATCAGTAATAAACATCATCTGGTTTATTCCGCTCCTATACATCCCTTTCTATAACTTGATCCTTCCAAATCATATCAAATACAAATTCAAATACTGATGCTATTCTTAGCATCTACACAAAAGTAATACATAAATAAAGAGTGACCAAGCGATCACGTTTCTTTCTTCGGTAGTACAATTACATAGTTTTGGAATTGAAACATGGCTGGGGAACACTCCATTTTAATAGCTGTAAATGGGTACAAAGTTGCGCGCTCAAACTAGGGAAGGCAAAGGCAGCGAGGAAGGGGACTAGTCACCTTAACCTCGTAAACTGGGATGTTCCATGATGAAGTTTCTAACACTTCATTTCCCTATGACAACCTCTGCCATGGGACTGCCTTTATCTTCGTAAGCGATAAAGCAATATGATAAATATATCTTCATTAGGCTGTGGGGCTATTTGTGATTAATTTTTGTACAAACAACAATCATCCACAATGCACATGTTTAGATCATATTAAAAATACAATACATTATATCAATGACTATTATACAGGCATATTTTGTGAATTCTATATGAACCTGAAATAACAAATATTATACACGGTAGTTATCATAATTTCGCTTACCCTCAGACTTCAGATACTGGACTGAACAATGTTTCTGGCGATCCGCTCACAATTCATGGGTAGTGGCGAAACTCTGCCTCCAGTCTGTCTCAAACCTCTTTCGTTGTGTATCTCTCCAGTTTTTACCGATACGTTTATATACGCATAGCGCGGACGTATCGGAGGGTACTGACGTCACAGCTTAAACCTAGACCTGAAAAATCTTTCCCGAACATCGATATCAGCCGATCTGCGCGTCGACTGAAATTTTGCCTTTCTCATTCTCAGCATATATAATATCCATATTGTTCCATCTTATCTAGTTTTATCCAGCCGATAAATCTCTATCTTCCTATCCCTGTAATTTCCCAAACTGTTATTTGTTGATTTTAATATTTAGAACAGAAGTGGGTTTACCAGCTGTTAGCGTAACTGTGGGCAGCCGAAATACGCATATATCTCCGTAAATGAGAACTTCCTACCGTTCCTTCTTATATGCAGTTATACACAATCCTTCCCTGTACTGAAATGTAAAATCCTTTTCATACTGATTCCCTTCTGCTTTTATTTATCCTTGGCGATTTCCTCTGTCTGATACACATTTCGCTGATACGCCGCCATTTTGAAAGCGGTCAATCGATCGTTGACGGGTTTATAAATCTAACTGAACCCGTTTGCAATGACTTGAAACCATTTTGCGACATCGCTCCCCCATATTTTAAGCTGGATGATATCTAGCTTAACTATTGGGTACAAGACAATTGCAAATCGACCATTCCGAGGTTAGTTTTCCTTCCTTCTATCCTCCTCAAGCTCTGTGGGATGACGACTAAGAAAATCTGCGCCCACATTCTGTTTTCCAAGAATATATTCATCCTTTACTATCTCTCTCCTTCCTGTTCGGCTTTTCATCCAGGCTCTTACTGCTGGTGAAACGGGGTCGGTAGGTTTCCCATGAAGTTTACCGCCCTCTTTTCGTTGATAGTTGGATGTGGTTTTCCCTCGCAAATCCGTAGGTGTTTGATTTTCGCTACGTGATTTGTTCCTTTTTTCCAGCGCATGGGGTTCAGACTGCAATTGAACCTGTGTGGGATGTTTCCTTTCCCCTCCCGTGCAAATCTCGGGAGTACCCCTGATTGCTGGTTTGCTTGTAGATTTTTGATGAAGACTCTTCCGTCGACTTTCTGAATCTACATAGGTGCACTCTGGACAGGAATTTACATACTGATTTATGTCTTCCGTAATACCTGGCCAGTAGAACTGGGTGGCTATTCTTTGTTTTGTGGCACTATTACCCAGGTGTTCACTCAAAGTTGTTATGTGCCCCCAGCCCATAACCTTATTTCTATAGGTGGATGGCACAACAAGTTGACCATGACTTTTCGTCCCTCTGCCAGCTTTCCTGTGCAAGAGTCCATGTTCCCTATAGAAGTGTCATTTCCTTGGAGTGTTATGTGTCTTTGACAATTTGTCAAAACAAGGCTTCAATGTGCTGTCTGCTTCTTGAGCCCGTTGCATTTCTGTCGAATGAAATTTTAATTTGGTGTCCCTCTCTATGTTCCTGGAGTCAGATCTGGTCTGGGTTCCTGCCATAACCATAGGTTTTACAGGGTCTCCCAAGAAAAAATATCTACGCCCCAACATCAGGGGGTAAAAGGGATCATCTATCACCACTGCATTTATCTCCCCTTCCACATAGCGACAACTGACATGAATCTTTGCTATGGGTAAAGTAAGGGGTGATGTTCCTTTCAGTGGCCCTTGAATATCTACTGTTTCTGTGGTGATTTGTTCAGGGCGCACAAGAGATGCACACACGACTGCGTCATAGGACAAACCTGTGTCATACATTCCTGTGACTTGTTTGCCATTCACAGTCACTATCTCCTGTGTAGGTGGGTGATGGAGGCTATTCTGACTCACAGTCAGTTCCTTCCTATCAGAAGCCCTCAACTGTAGATATGCAGCATGATGAAGGGGTTTTTTCCTCTCACATTCACCAGTGTTGCGGTTGCTCATCTTACAAAATTTGCACCACTTATCTCCCTGTTTGTAGGGTTTATTTTCCTGAGTCTGAGGGTTCTTGTCCTTATTATCAAATCTTTGCTTGTTTCTGTATGGTTGATCCATCTGGTCAAACTGGGTATTCTGCGGTGGTGGCTTATATCCTTCTACCTGCTTTCTTTTTGTTCCTACTAATTCAGCTTGAGCTGCTTGGTATCTCTCTGCACATCTCACAGTGTCTTCCAGCCTCTCTGCTCCTTGTTCCATAAGGAATTTCCTCATTTCTGGAGGCATGGAATCTTTCACTTGCTCTAACAAAACCATTTCTTTCAGATCCTCATAGGTTTTCTGATACTTACCTAAACTACTCCATTTCAACAAATACGTTTCGAGCCTAGCTGAGAACTGGTTATATGTTTCTCCAGGTAGAGGTTTAGAAGTTCTAAA
Source organism: Oreohelix idahoensis (assembly GCA_024509875.1). Taxonomy (NCBI): domain Eukaryota; kingdom Metazoa; phylum Mollusca; class Gastropoda; order Stylommatophora; family Oreohelicidae; genus Oreohelix; species Oreohelix idahoensis. Next base: position 68,133 of record JAMPIV010003837.1, read on the forward strand.
TTTCTTCCTATATGCCTCAGAGTTCTTTTCATACCGGATCAGTAAGGCTTGCTTTAGTATTTCATACTTTTCCTTATCTTCTTTGGGGAGTTTCAGAAACACATCATATGCAATACCTCTCAATCCCTGGGATAACTTTAGACTCCATTTTTCCTTTTCCAGTCCATATGTAGAGGCTAGCTTTTCATACCTATTCAGGTACGACTCAACTGCGTCCTCCTTTCCAACAAATGGATCTAGGTGTAAGTTCATGGCCCCATTTGCTGTGTTCTGAAAAGAGCTATTCGCAGAATGAGGTGAGCTATTACCATGGGTGATAGTCCCAGCCTGAAGTTCAAGATCAAGCTGTCTCATTTTCAGCTCATGGTCTCTCTCTGCTTGTAACCTCCTTTCTTCTCTCTCAGCTTCTAATTTCTTGGCTTCTCTCTCCGCTTCTAATTTCTTGGCTTCTCTCTCTGCTTCTAATTCTAATTTCTTGGCTTCTCTCTCTGCTTCTAATTTTTTGGCTTCTCTCTCTGCTTCTAATTCTAATTTCTTGGCTTCTCTCTCGGTGTACTTTTCACATTCCGTCGCGACATACCGGATCAGAGCGTCACCATCCATGCCAAGCTCTTCTCCCACCTGCAGTGTAGCAGACCTAAATTTGACCAAGTCAGCCATGATGTATCTGTAGTCTAGTAGGGCAAGTGATCTTACTCAACTAATTTACTACAATATTATTAACTGTGTTAAAATTAAAGTTAATTAAACTGACTTCACCATATATGAAACAGCTTTCTTTATCTGTACTCAATGGTACTCCTAAAAATATAATTATTTCCTACTATGTTACTCTTTCCAAAAAATTTTACAAAACAAAATTTTCTACACAGCAGAAATAGAAAGTTGGCTCAGGAATATGAAAGATATATCCCGGACGAGCCCCCACTGTAGCGGGAGGTTATGTAAAATTATTTATGTATGTAAGATTATGCCAGTATAGAGTTCTGGTCTTACAAGTAATACCCCAGTCTTAGAAATAAGCACTGGTGTATGGCTATCATAGAAATAGTCAGACTGTGAAAACCCTGGCCAGTTGGTAAGAAGTTGTACCAGGATTTAAGGTGTCTCCTCCCTATGACTATCTTATGATTACTTATATTCTAGGGGATAAGTAAAATGTACATTCACTGAAACCACAAATGGAAGAAGTGAATAAATCCTCAGATACAGTTAAAATAGTTTAATAATTACACTAATATTCTATTTCCACTAGTTGGAAAAGAGCATACACATATATATATATATAAAAGTATTCACACAATTTCTATTAGTGTCTGTTTAGACTTCAAGATCTTGAATATTAAAGTTACTGCAACCTGCAATCACTGTTTTTAGTCTCTTGACTTTCCAATTAATTGTCATCAGTTTACTGAACTATGGAGTTTCACTATTAGCAGTTTTATATATATTGGTGGTCAGTGTCTTAACTGACACTTATCTGTTCAACTTGATACTGCTGACACTGAACTGTCCTTTGCTGATATCAGACTTGGTATGCCCAACAGTAGAGATGCCAATGACCAGTTGAAGTTCACTCTTTGGGGTCCTGCACTTTTGTGGGATTGCCTCTGATGAACGACACAGGCTTCTGATACTGGACAGTCTGGTTTCAGTTATTTCATGGAACCTGCAACATATCTGCCTTGGCTAGTATCTGGCTAGATTTGTAGCTGACTAGCACAGATGTCAGACCAGTCAGTCATCAGATGTCACCGTTATACAATCATAGTAAGTAAGGACATCATTCCAGTGATATAGCATTAATATTAACATTTCAATTAAGTGTAACTGACTAGCACATAAGTCAGACAAGTCAGTCATCAGGTGTCAAAGTTATACAGTCATAGCAAGTAACATCAATTCAATGATATAGAATTAATATTAACATATCAGTAATAAACATCATCTGGTTTATTCCGCTCCTATACATCCCTTTCTATAACTTGATCCTTCCAAATCATATCAAGTACAAATTCAAATACTGATGCTATTCTTAGCATCTACACAAAAGTAATACATAAATAAAGAGTGACCAAGCGATCAAGTTGCTTTCTTAGGTAGTACAATTACATAGTTTTGGAATTGAAACCTGGCTGGGGAACACTTCATTTTACCAGCTGTAAATGGGTACAAAGTTGCGCGCTCAAACTAGGGAAGGCAAAGGCAGCGAGGAAGGGGACTAGTCACCTTAACCTCGTAAACTGGGATGTTCCATGATGAAGTTTCTAACACTTCATTTCCCTATGACAACCTCTGCCATGCGACTGCCTTTATCTTCGTAAGCGATAAAGCAATATGATAAATATATCTTCATTAGGCTGTGGGGCTATTTGTGATTAATTTTTTTACAAGCAACAATCATCCACAATGCACATGTTTAGATCATATTAAAAATACAATACATTACATCAATGACTATTATACAGGCATATTTTGTGAATTCTATATGAACCTGAAATAACAAATATTATACACGGTAGTTATCATAATTTCGCTTACCCTCAGACTTCAGATACTGGACTGAACAATGTTTCTGGCGATCCGCTCACAATTCATGGGTAGTGGCGAAACTCGGCCTCCAGTCTGTCTCAAACCTCTTTCGTTGTGTATCTCTCCAGTTTTTACCGATACGTTTATATACGCATAGCGCGGACGTATCGGAGGGTACTGACGTCACAGCTTAAACCTAGACCTGAAAAATCTTTCCCGAACATCGATTTCAGCCGATCTGCGCGTCGACTGAAATTTTGCCTTTCTCATTCTCAGCATATATAATATCCATATTGTTCCATCTTATCTAGTTTTATCCAGCCGATAAATCTCTATCTTCCTATCCCTGTAATTTCCCAAACTGTTATTTGTTGATTTTAATATTTAGAACAGAAGTGGGTTTACCAGCTGTTAGCGTAACTGTGGGCAGCCGAAATACGCATATATCTCCGTAAATGAGAACTTCCTACCGTTCCTTCTTATATGCAGTTATACACAATCCTTCCCTGTACTGAAAAGTAAAATCCTGTTCATACTGATTCCCTTCTGCTTTTATTTATCCTTGGCGATTTCCTCTGTCTGATACACATTTCGCTGATACGCCGCCATTTTGAAAGCGGTCAATCGATCGTTGACGGGTTTATAAATCTAACTGAACCCGTTTGCAATGACTTGAAACCATTTTGCGACAGTACTGTTGAGTAATATCTGTGAAGAACAAAAACATTCTCCTTAAAAGACTTGGTGTCAAATCTTTACAAGACCTTTAAAAGTGAAATGACATAACGGGCCTGTTGCGCCAGATTTTATTCTTCCTGTGAAAACTTAAGTACAGTTCAGCCCTTGTGGCAAGTAAACTATTACAACCAGTAACGTTCTGCAAATTATGTCAACTTGTTGTGTGACCAAGAAGGTTACCTTTGATCGAAAGTTACAAACCTGACATTTTTTTATAAGTAGTGGAACCCTCGTGATTCTGACACTGTGAACCCGCTTACACTAATTTTTACCTGAACTGATAAAGTGACACTAACTTAAAATCTGAACGAAATTATCGCCTGAAGAGGACGATTCCCGGACAAATTGGATGAAACCAAGACCTGCAGAGCTGGGTATCCTCTTCATCAAACGATAAAACAGAGTGTGTCAGAACGTGCGCCAGACGGCGAACAGCAGCACGATTGATAACGTGCGCCAGGCGGCGAACAGCATCACGATTGTAGGTACGGTTGTGTGAGACAGGGCCCTGATGAATGAACCGAGAGAAAGCAGGAACGAGTGACTCTTCTTTTATAGTATACCAAATTTCACCCACTTTGTAATTTCTGTATGCAAGTTTTTTTTTGCAAACAAGATACTTTTCCTTAGGATAGATCATACTAATATCTAAGTCTGTTCATACCTTTAAAAGGGGAAAATCAGTAGATTACCGCTAATGTATCCTTGATTCCTTGGGGCTATCACTTTCTTCTAATAGGACTGTGGGCATACCTTGAGGGATAAGATCATACTTTGGGTCTATCATTCTTGTAGACCTTTTATTGACTTTATGACTATTTGTATATGCTTTGATGTAACTTTTATGTGTTGTGATGAAATTTTAGATGATAATTAAAATTTCATCTTGAACTTAATCAGCGCGTTGGTCAGCTCGTTCCAAAATATATGTATAATCATTGTTGTAGTTTTCCCACGTGTGTGCGTCTACATATCGTCGATTGTGTGTGTGCACGTGAGTGGTAATATATATATATTTTAATATATATAGTTTATAGACTGTCTGACTCCTCTGGATCTGTTGTAGAAGATAGGTGGAGAGAGAGAAGATTCTCGCTTTCCGGGACAGCCTCTATAAATTTCTACCATCTCACTCGTGGAAATCTATTTCTATTACTGTTTCTCACTGTGACTATCACTCATTCTAATCTATTCAGAAGGGACCAACCCAAGTCTTAATTCCCCTATCAAACATCTACGACAGTGACCATGGTGAAGTTTCACTTTTGATGTTGGCCAGCCTTTGAAGTCTCGCTCCCCCGACCCGCCTATCAACTTTCCGCGCATTCTTCTCACGCGGCCATCGTAGGAAGAAAAAAATCAATGAAAGATGAAAAATGGACTACTTCCCAGGTTTGCAGCAGTTCATTACAGGCCATGAAATAGATTTTAGTGCAGATATTGTTTCTATAATTCAATGACACTGATCTCAACTCAGTGTTCATTTTGAAAAATACTTTCTTGAAAACTATGACAGGTTTCAGTGGGTTCAAAATCCCTTCAGTAGTGAAGCTCCTTCGGACTTCAGTACTGCAGAACTGATTAAACGTTCATCAGACTCTTCACCAGAAGCGAAGTTTCCATCCATGGCATTGCCAAAATTTTGGTATTCGGAAAAACAGGAGTGTGGCGTTAAAGTTTATATTCTTCAGTTGATTGTTTGTGCTCGTTTTCACACTGTGTCTAGGTTTATACATCATAGGTCCACAAGATTCAGGACAGCCACAATAGTTCATTAACGATACTTTCTATGACTCGAAGATTCCACACAACGATCAATATAACAGCTGGATATTTTAGTAACATTCCATTTATTATTCACGTAGACAATACATCATTACACAGCATGCATAATTAGGTAGATTCAGCAACTCCTATAATCCGTAGGTCCCTATAAACATTACCTCATTCCTATTCCTACCTTTAGTTGTATTTAATAAACATTAATGTGTTTCAAGACACTTCTATTTTAACATTTCCCATATTTCTACCATTGGGTAGAATACACACACAAGTCGCCCATTCAGGGTCAAAACACGCTCTGTCCATTTTTCCCCCACACTGCTCACGTCATGTGCGCAATACACATATCGACAAATTACTATCGTGCTGCGCTCATCAGCACCAAAATCCTATACATTTTTTAGCGTGTGGCGTGCAATAGCCAGCGCCACATTACCCCCCCTCGAACAACTGAAAACTTAGTTTTCAGTCAGGCAATTATAATGTGAAGCGAGATTAAATCATTCATCTTATCCCTAATGCCTTATGATTACCTATCATTTATTAAATGATATCTATCTAGATTTTAAAGGAAAAAAAAATAATGTCAGTAATAACAATATGAATAAATAAGTAATTATTGTCCACTTCCGTATTCGAGTTATTACATAACTCTAGAGAGGGTGTGAGCTAGGACATTGTCCTTTCCTGCTTTTGGTAAAACGTAGAAATCATACCCTTGCATTTGTAGCGCCCATCGGGTGAGACGTGCATTAGTCGATTTAAAAGTCTGTAAATATGTGAGGGCTTTTTGATCAGTGTATAATTTAAAATGTGTACCCACCAAGAACTTCTGTAGTTTATGTAATGTCCATACCAATTACAAAAGTTCCCTTTCCACAATTGGATATCTGGATTCTGTCTCTGAAAGTTTTCTGCTGAGGTAGAATATCGGGTGGCACTCGCCATCAAAGGTCTGCATTAAACATCCCCCGATTCCTTTCAGAGATGCGTCTGTAACCACGAGAAAAGGTCGTCGTAAGTTTGGTAGTCTTAGTATTGGACTTTTTGAAAATTGTGTTTTGATGTTCTGTAAGGCATGGTCACACTCTTTGTTCCATATTATTTTGTCAGGCATACCCTTTTTTGTCAGAGCAGATAGAACAGAAGTTAAAATGGAAAATCGTGGTATAAACCTGTGATAAAAGTTTATGAGTCCCAGCAAACTACGAACTTGTTTCTTAGTAGTTGGTATGGCCAGATCTAGTACCCTTTTTAGTGTAGACTCATCAGGTTGTATTGTATGTCGGCCAATCTTATGACCCAGAAATGAAATCTCAGTAAACCCAATTTCGACTTTGGAAGGTCGAGCTGTGAGGTTATGTACTCTGAGAGTTTGGAGCAACGACTGTATCCCAGCGATATGCTGTTCCCAAGTGTCATGAAAAATGCAAATATCGTCCATATGTGAAATGAGATCGGTGCGATTACCTAAAACGCGACGCATCATGCGTACAAATGTCGCTGGAGCATTCCGTAAACCAAAACACATGACATTGTAATGAAACAATCCACGAGAAGTGGCAAAAGCAGTCAAAGGTTTTGATACATCAGCCAGAGGAATCTGCCAGTAACCTTTAGATAGGTCAAACTTGCTAAAGAAAGTGGCGGATGATAGGCGTGGCAACAAATCCTCCAGCAAAGGCATTGGTTCAGAATCGGATATGGTCACCTTGTTAAGGCGACGAAAGTCAATACAAATACGAATTGACTTGTCTTTCTTTCGTACTGCCACCATAGGAAAACAGAAAGGTGAATCAGACGGTGAAATAATACCCAGTTTTAACATACCATCTACTTCACTTTCCACCTGATCTCTAACATGTAGAGGAACGGCGTATGGTAGTAATGAAATCGGGGTGTAATCTGACAATTTGATTTCGTGTGTGATAATGTTAGTACGTCCCGGAAGATCAGACAAAACATCCTGAAAGGATACCAACATAGAACGAATTTGATCCCTATGATCTGCAGGTAAATCAGTACAAATTATAACATCATTCCATGTTTCCGAAGACTTAATAGGTGCTACCGGAAACGTGGAAGGTACATCAGCGAAATTGGTTTGCACCTCATCCACCAACGCGATAGATGCATGATGGGTAGGTTGGTTCATGATAGCATCACAAATGAATTGTAACTGAGGAGGACGAGTGATGTATGGTAGGAGCATGTTAACATGGAATGTTTTTTCTTTACCCCGCATATTGATGACGTAGTCCACGTCCGTTCTCTTTGCAACCACTTTAAACGGACCTTGCCATGTTACTAACAAGTGATCTACTTTGAGTGGCAGGAGAACAAAAACATCGTCATTGATTGAGAAAGACGTTAGTCGTCTATCTCTGTTAATGCGAGATCTGGTCTTATATTTTGCCATCTCAGATGCTTCAGTCGCCACCTGACATGCATCCACAAGATGTTGGCGTAAATCTGTAACGTATTGATAAGTGGATTTCTTCTTATTATTATTATTCACATCAGATTCCATCAACAAATCATGTAAGAGAGACATTGGACCTCTTGGGTTCGCACCAAATACTAACTGAAAAGGCGAAAAACCAGTATGATTAGGAACCTCTCTGTACGCAAACAGTACAGCAGGAATAAAACGATCCCATTCTTGAGGAAATGATGTAGTCACCTTCCCCAACAATTGTTTTAATGTCCCATTCCAACGTTCCACGACCCCGTTAGAGCTAGGGTGAAATATAGCACTAAGAGAGTGACGGATACGAAGTGTGTTGAAAACATCTGACATCATACCTGACACGAACTGAGATCCATGATCAGAGAGGATTTCTTCCGGAAACCCGATGCGTGAAAATATAGACAGCAACGCATCTGTTACCGACACTGTGGTAATATTTTTTAAAGGAATGGCTTCTGGCCATCTCGTACACAGGTCAATACATGTTAATATGTATTGAAAACCTCTGGTAGACCTTACAGACAGTGGTCCTATGATATCAATAGCCAATTTGAAAAAAGGGCGTACAGCAATATCCGTGACCTGTAAAGGTGCTGATTGATGTGCACCCTTACGTGCAACACTTCGACATTCAGCGCAAGATTTACAATAAGTTGAAATGTCTTTATTTACCCCAGGCCAATAAAAGTGTTTTAGTAATCTATAAGCCGTACGGGAAATTCCCATATGTCCAGCAAATGGTACGTCATGCGCATTTGACAAGACTAGTGCGCGAAATGACGTAGGTACTATAACTTGTTTGAGAATGAAAGAGTAATTATCAAAACATCGTATCATAATATTATCCTGCATTTGAAACCAATGTCTTGAATTTTTAGAATGTTTAATAGTTCGAGCAATAGCTAATGGGAATAAATGTCCCAAAGAAGGATCCATTTGTTGTTTAGCTATAAATATATTTTTGTCAATGTAATGACAAGTTGTAATGTGTTGAGTGTGTATAGAAGAATTTAATTCAATTGTCTCTGCAGCTTGTTGTGCTCTGGTTGTGATCGCGTTAGCAAAGGAGGGATGATTTCTCCCCCAATCAATAATATCCTGTTCAGAACACTCTTTAACCCCCTTTATGTTACCGATAAGTAAATCACAACAAGGTCGATCGAGAGCACACACTCTTACTTTTCCCGAAAAGAACGGAGTATCTATTACCACATCTGCCAGCGGATAAGATTCAACAGTTCCACCGAAAGTTACGCACTTTATAGAGGTTCCCGTAAAGCAAGAAGAAGGAATTAGTGCCTTCCTTAGGCCAATGGTGGTGCATCCACTGTCACGTAAAATAGACACGGGTGTGCATTGGCATGACTATTATTTCTCATTACTCAAAAACAAAACCCCTATGGATCACAAGTGAGCCAACCCCATCATTTAAAGACAAAACTGGCAGAGGATGTCCACATCTCAGACGAGTAGTAGATCCACGTTGAAATAGAGTCATACATTCTTTGCAATTACCACTATTTTCCAGATCAAAACTACATGCATTGGCATGACTATTATTCTCATTATTGGAAATATTATCATTACCAACGTCAAGCTGACAAGCGTGAGCTTGTGATCTTCCTCTACTTTGACTCCTAGAAAAATGTGTTCCTCTCCGATCCACTGGACAGTCAGACCGATAATAACTCCTTTTTTCCGTGCGAGAAGAATCATCACGAGATGGTGGTGAGACATGATGTTTGTTATTGTAATTACTGTTATTGTAATCATTACGTGAGGGTCCCGAAAAATGATGTTTGTGAGTGTAATTATTATTCGAGTATTGATTATTTCTTTGCCATGACTTTTTATTATTATGGTTAAAGTTGCGTCTCGCTATACCCCGTGAGGGTGAATGATTATGAGGGAAATTATATCTACCTCTATAGGAATTTTGATAGTCATCCCTATACCGTCGGTCCATGCTGCGAGTGCGTGATCTATCATGAGTGACCGCATAAGCTGGCAGTTTCTAGGACCTTCGTCTTACCTAAAGGCAAGTTTGGGTGTGCGACCGAAAATTGTTGAGCCAATTTTTCCATTTCTCCTATATTTGTGGGCTTCCTTTCTTGAAGGAATGAGAAAATTTCAGTATTTACCGAAGATAAAATTTTGTCTCTTAAGAAGAGATCATAAAGACCTTCGAAAGATTTAGTAATATTAGACAGTTCAATCCATCTGTTTAGACACATCTTCACTGAAGACACAAAGTCTTCGACATCCTTACCTTCCACAGGACCCATCGATTTAAATTTTAAACGATATCCTTCCTCATCTAAACAATATTTGCGAAGAAATACTGATTTTATGGATTCATAGTCGTTCCTTTTGTCATCGGCAATGTTAAAAAAAGTTTGTAAACTTTCACCAGTAAGTAACCCGACAAAATGTTCAGGCCATGAGGCCTTAGGTAAATTTAAAGCCGTAACTCTTGATTCAAATCTCAAAAGAAAGAATCCCTATATCGTCATGTAATGAAGAAAAATTTGGTAATTTTAAATTAATGATCTTAGACGATCCTGTACCAGACGATTCTCTAGAAGAAGAAGATTGTAAACGCAGGTTTTCTAACTCAAAAGTTTTTTCTCTTTCAAATTTCGCTTGTTCTGCAGCAATTTCTGCTAAACGAATTCTTTCCCTTCTCTCATGTTCCCTCTCTTCTTTCTCTCTTTCTTCTCTTTTTTCTTCTCTCTCTCTCTTTCTTTCTCTTGTCTTTTTTCTTCTCTTTCTTTCTCTTCTTTGTATTCCGCTATTTCTTTATTTACATAGGCTATAAGATCATCACCCGAGAAATTCAAGTCCTTCCCATTCTGTATAAATCCCGCCTTAACTTTTACAAAGTCAGCCATAATATACTTAAAGAGTAATGGGATATAGATGCAAAATGAATATCTATCCCAATTGTAGTCAAATGACTATACTTAGTCGTAAGGTAATTCAAACCTTTTCAAAACCAACTGTATATACAGTACTTCTTCGTTATGTGTGATATACTTGTCTCTGAAGTATATGATACTTATCAACTAATCTCACAGTGTATCCGTAATCATCGTATATATTAACATATCAGCAATTAACAATATACTATAATCCAGTATTAAATATCGCCTTTACTATCTATTTAAAAGCATGCCATACTATCACATTAAACAAAAGATTAACTGACAACACTGGAAACAAATCAGGAAAAAGACAACAATGTAAAAAGTCATAAAATCTTACCATATAATAAAACAGTTGTTTCCACCGTCAATGAACCGTACAGGACGAGATACAATCACATAGAACTTCTGTACATATTAAAAAGAAAGTCAGAGAAGACCTACAGGTACGAACATAATCCTATAAACTAAATAAGAAATACACGACAGTATGTTACTTAACAGCACAGCTAAACAAATAAGAAAATATTAATATCAGTCAGAGCGGAAATACGACAGCACTAAATGCTGAATCCCTGAAAGAGATCAATACAATCAAAATCTATAGAACGACGACAACTAAATTCATCCGAGGATATAACTGAGTGTCGTCCACAAGAAAACATTAAACATAAAAGATACAAAAAAACAAGATGTGCCTGACATTTTTAGGACCGGAGACCATGACCCTACCAACATATATTCACTTATATGATTAAAATCCACGACCGCCAATCCTCGTTGTAGACAAGACGCATCAACCTCGCAAAGTAGCATTGAATCTATGCAATAAACACGGGTCAAGGAAAGAATGTAAAGTCTGAGTTGCTCAACGCGTATAAGTGTCCTGTTCAAGGCGTTCCATGTTCCTGATTACGAAATCCAAGTAGTCAGCAAATCTGTTTGATGACGTACGTAAAAGATTAAATCATCCTTCTTGACCATTGCAGACAAACGAAATGATTTCTCGGACATCAGGGTTGAAAGACTTGTCAGACTTGAAAGACCCAAAAGATTGGTTCTGGATACCGTCATGCTTCTCACGATTCATATTATTGGTATAATAAATGTCCACTGGTAAGTTTATTTTAGGATTTACAAGTCCGTTCAGGTGACCTTGATGTAATGGTTCATTACACCGATTCAACGTGAAATGGCCTCGATGAGACAATCTCATGACCTTTCGATAGTAACCTGTGACCGCAGTATATTGTGTCGAAACCATCATCTGTTCGTAGGCAGTCAAATGTCCCTTCAAAACAGGTAATAAATACAGGCCTAGGTTTGAAGTCATTAATGTCTTTCCCAACTAAAGTCCAGAGGTCTTGGCGTGACCTTACGAAAAATTGCAATTTCTGATTGATTCATACAAATTCGTGTGCTTAACAGATTGCGTACATACAAATCTGTTAGAATATGACATGAAACTTATAGACCCAACAATGATCTGTATGAGAGCCTATACAATCCCGTTTGCCAAGGAGGAAGCTTTGAGAGAGGAAATTGATTATTTGTTAAAAGAAGGGATTATCTCTCACAGTGAGTCTCCATATAGTTCCAGTGTGGTTTTGCTGAGAAAGCCATCTGGAGAACATAGCCTGTGATTTTATTACAGGAAACTGAATGCGGTCACAGAGAATCAGGTGGATCCATTGCCTGATACCAATCAGCTGTTTGCCAGGCTGAACAAGGCAAAATATTTTTCTAAGGTGGATCTTAGCAAAGGCTATTATCAAATTCCAGTGAAGCCTGAGGTTCGACCTTATTTAGCCTTTAGAACCTCGGAAGGCCATTATGAATTCAACATGCTACCATTTGGCTTGAAAAACGCCCCGAGTGTGTTTTCCAGAATGATGCGCAAGTTATTGGATCCACTGAATAATCCATGTATAACAAATTTCATGGACGACATCCTTATTGCTTCTGAGACATTCGAAGAACACATAAACTCTCTGAATATGCTATTTGATAGGCTCAGAGAAGCAAATTTGACGGGTAGAGAACCAAATGTTGTGTGGGGTGTAAAGAACTGGAATTCTTGGGACACACAGTATATCAGGGAAACATGACCCCTGACCCTAAGAACCTGGATAAATTGCAAAAAGCACCGAGGCCACAAACAAAAAACGATGTGAGGTCTTTTGTATCTTTATGTGGATTTTATCAAAAATACATAAAGAACTTTAACTCTATTTGTGCACCGCTGACAGACTTAACTAGAAAAGGTCAATCTGATAAAATCATTTGGACCGCGCAATGTGAATTGGCATACCAAGAGCTAAAAGATAAACTCACTAGCAAACCGATATTGAAATTGCCTGATTTAAGTCAGGAATTTGTGGTGAGAACGGATGCTAGTAACATAGGATTAGGAGCCACCTTGTTACAGAGGACCACCTCACAGGATGGAGAACTGAACCCAGTAGCTTACGCTAGCCGCAAGTTGAACAAAGCGGAAAAAACTACTCAACCATTGAAAAAGAGTGTTTAGCGTTAATTTGGGCCATAAAGAAGTTTCAAATTTATCTTTATGGTAGGTCATTTGTGGTGCAAACCGATCACAAGCCGCTCGTGTTCTTGTCCCAGGGCCAAGCATGAAAATTCTAGACTATTACGATGGTCTTTATTGATCCAACCTTATACATTTTCCATCGAATATATACCCGGTTCGGAAAACGTGGGAGCGGATTTCCTGAGTAGACATCCTTGTGAGAAAAATCAGGAAAAACCTAGGGAATAGTACTTATTGGCGCTAAATTGTCTCACAGATAATAACTTTCAATGAATGCATGTTTTAGGAAAGGAGGTATATAGTAATATCAGTGAGACAAACGCAAATTTCCATAGAATTGTACTCCCAAATGCTAGTAAATAAAACAGCCCGTGTGTTAGTGACTAACTGCTTCTACTATACCAGTCGGGAATCCAATGTATGCTGTAGAAATGCTGGTTAATTATCTCGCTAGCAAAGCCAGTAGATTTTAGTACCGCTTGCGTGAAACTAACGTCACAAATCAAGTCTAGCCTTCAAAGCAAGAGAGAGAAGAAAACGTGTAAAAAACGAATACACGAATGCATAACATTGAGAGAAAAATGTCGTAGCATGGTAGAAACGCGACGTCACAAGTTGCAGACCCCCTTTTTATCGACACGCGTTCTTAGCACATATTCACGCTGTTAGAATCGTCAGCCGATATAAACACACACACCAGTCGCATTTTTAGCTAGAAGTAGTGCTAAAGTAGTGATTCTACAAACATGTTGTTACAAATTTGGTAACGTACTACAAGGATCTGCTGCGGTCTGCATGAGAGCGATAGTTACAAATAAAAGAAAAAAATTAAGGTTAACGTGAGATTTTTTGAATATGCAGTACTGAATGGGGGGATGAGACGGAGTATCGGACTAGGAGTGTCACGGTTCGTGTTTACATATTTGAATAGGAGAGATAGGAAATAGTTTTTTGAAGCATTGTAGAAATAAAACAATACTAGGCATTAGAAATAAATACAAGAATAAAATAATGTAATGACTGTGCGATAGATAACAACAGGATCAATAAGTATGTATCAGAATTTAAAACTATTAAGAAATAAAGAAGTTGGACGGAAGACAGATAGACGAATGGACTTGAAAATCTTTCTCAGTTTGCCCGTAGTGGGGGGTAGAGGGGAAGGAGTCCTAATTTTGAATATTTGAGGTCAGTTTTGAAAAAAGAACGCTAGAAGCCAAACGGTCCCTGATTGGCTGTGGTGTAATATACTAAAGAAAGTATTCAGTGGGGTACTGGAAGAAGAGACAGGTCTATATTTCGGAGCTGGCATTTGCTGATGATGTTGCCTTGATTGCTAAATCAGAGGCACATCTCCAATCCAACCTGCAAGTCTGGAAGGAAGAGCTGGAGAAGAGAGGGATGGTCATAAGCAGCTCTAAAACAAAATCCATGGTGATATCACGAGAAGAAAGAAAACATCAGATTAAGGTGGGAGAACAGGTCCTGGAGCAGGTCGACCACTTTAAATATCTCTGAGCTATTATAGACCGAAAGGGAGGCATCAAAGAAGAGTTGGCCACTCGAAAAGCAGCGGCTGGGAGACTTTTTCAGGCCATAAATCGTGGATTCCTCAGCAAGAAAGAGGTTGGTAAGAAAACGAAGATGGCTGTATACCGCTCCACCTATGTTCCAGTCTTGACATATGAATGTGAGTCATGGACAATGACTACAACCCACAAAAGCCAGATCCAAACCTCAGAAATGAGGTATCTGAGGAAAGTGGTTGAAGTAACAAGAAGAGACATGGTCCGCAACCAGACGATCCGTCAAGGCCTAAAATCCCATTCGCTGCAGACCCAAATAGAACAGTCCCAACTAAGATGGTTTGGCCATGTCTGCAGAATGGGAGAAGATCGGCTACCACGACAAGCATGGCAAACAAAGAGCCAGGGATCCAGACCTCCAGGACGACCCAGAGTCCGCTGGGAGGACAACATTAGACAATCTTTGAAGGACCGAGGACTAGAATGGAACCAGGCCAGGAAGAAGACAGCTGATAGAATGGTCTGGAGATCTCTCTTCCAAACCTCTACACCTCACGGTAGAAGGGGAACGCTAAGAAGTAATTGGTAAGTATTGGCTGTAAGTAATATACTAACGATTGAATAAAAGCAATTAGAAGTTGGTATTCGGGGCCACTTGTTAAAAAGAATTCATTCACTAAAGTAGTTTTAAGACAAGAAAGGAGTACATTCTTGTTTGCTATTCTGCACTAGCAGCGATCTGGATTGTTGCCATATATCGCAATATTCAACTATTTAGTGTTTATATTTCTTTGATGCGGTAAGAATGAAAACCTTTATATTGTCAATTTTACCATTTTTATGTATGCACTATTGAATCAGTATGAACCTTATAGGGGAAAATGTTTATCTAGAGGGAAGTCAACATCAAACTCTGTGTTGTTTTACAGCGTTGTTAGGAAATGTATTAAACTGTTGTAGAAAAGCCAGACAGGCTTTCTACCATATTAGGAGAAAAGAAAATTAAATATTAATGAAAAAAAAATGTTGTATTATGGCATAAGACCAGGAAGATCACTGGCCGTCTTCTTCAGCAAGTCACCGTGAATGTACATGACTTGATATTATTAATGTAAATTGTTTCCTTTGTCAAGGACAGTGTCAAACGGTGGTTTGAAAGTTATTTATCCATGAAAGTGGTACCAACCAAATTGAGAACGTTAACTATTTGTTTAGTTACCATACTGATGTCTGATGATATTGCAAATGTTAGAGTAGGGAAAGAGAGAGACTATTAGATGCTGAGTTGGACACATTTATATTGTTCCAGTGTTTCTTCTACGTTTGAACGTGACCCCAGGTGATCAAATACCTGACCATAAGTTCTGCAGTGAGGCCATATCTACTGAGTGCCTGCACATAAATATATTACAAGAAGCAGAAGCGTGACTTGGCAGTGGAAGCTGACATAGTATACTTCAGTCAGCCTGTTACCAGAAATCCCAGATAAGCAATCGTGTCTGGGGTATTTGATATCGCAAACAATCCAACTCTCAATTTCCCAAAATATAATGTTTCAGACAGTGATGAATCCCAACGTTCGAATAACCTGTACATTTTTCTAGGAAAAAGGAATACTTGACACTTTTCTAACTTGACTTATATAAATAATTGTGGAAAAACACAGACTCAGTTATATTTGTGAATTAATTGCTGTAAATATTTATATTATCATTTTGAGTTGATTGTTCCTGTGTCTAAAAGAATAACAAAGATACAGGAAAATAAATAGTACAAACAATATGTTAAATTGAAAACTTAACCAGTGACTTGTTTAATCATTGTTTATTAGTAATGGGTGTAGTTGTTGTCTTGTTTCTACACTTCATCACATTGCATATACCCTAGACACTTGCTAGACAACATACACACACCATTACACTTCAGTAGGGTAAGATATATAATCGAGTGAGGTCATTGGTGGAAGCAGACAGGTCCCCTGTAAACTTATATGAATTTAATAAACCTCAGGGGCTTGCATAGCTGACCTCACACCAGATAGAATTAAAATTAATAATATTTATAGAATAACACCAAACCTACCACATAGATCAACGAAAAATAGTTCTGTGAAAACAGAGCAACACGAGATAGAAACGTAGAAGTCTGAAAGCAGAGTAACACGTGACATAAGTGTTAACCAGGGAGAAAGAACTGTATTACTAGATACTTGTAAAGATGAATTCTCCATATTTTTGTTCTTCAGCGACCCATCAATGTGCATATGTTCAACTGTTGGGAAACACACGACATAAAGTATTAAAAGACTACCCGTATAAGCATAAGTGCTTTCTAATGTTAATGTTAATGTTTATCAGAATCGACGTCATTGCACTCCTAGTCGACCCATAGGCGCTCAATCTTCCTCAACAAATGTCGAAGAGTATGAATGCTAATTGTTCATGTTGCACACTGGTTGTATGTACGCTGGATGCGTCTTCTCATACGTCCATCCCTGCTGGTCTTACGTTTGATGCCAAATTCCAGCAGTCTTAGCCTTGATGATTCATCAATTGCAGTGTCATTCTTTAATAGGCGATCATGAAATACCTTCAGTATGTCTCTCTTATCCATGTTCAATTCACTCTTCTATGGGTGCTCTTGAAGCTAGTCTGTCAGCTCTTTCATTGCCGCATAGCACTGTATGACCAGGACAGTAGATTCATATCAGTTCTTGAAGATTCGATGCTGCTATGGAGGTCTTTCATTCATGTCGGAGCCATAAATTTCGGAACTTTCGAAGCATGGATTGTGAGTCTGATACAAGAACTGCCTTTGTTAATAAAGTCTCAGACAGCCATCTTATAGCAGCGGTAAGTGCCTCTACCTCCATTCTCATACTGGAGGTTGTTATCATGTAAGTCCCGCTATGTTCAGCGACGGTTCTGCCCTTGACTCTAGCAGAGAAGCCCCACCCTGATTTCTCATCACGTACACCATCAATGTACACAATGTCATCATCATCCCCAGCATAAGAATTGATAAGCTGATCAATTACAAGCTCTGCTCTCCTATTGGCCCAAGTTCTGCACTCTCTACCAAGGCTGATAATGACTTGCTGGTAGTTCATCAAGCTCCCATCTGACTTACTCTACTCGTCTCCCTTGAACATACTTTCAACTGTG
Organism: Oreohelix idahoensis; assembly: GCA_024509875.1. Taxonomy (NCBI): domain Eukaryota; kingdom Metazoa; phylum Mollusca; class Gastropoda; order Stylommatophora; family Oreohelicidae; genus Oreohelix; species Oreohelix idahoensis. The sequence goes on from JAMPIV010003837.1 coordinate 85,820, forward strand.
GTCATCTGTCTAATAGTCTCCTGTGCCTGAGCCATACGTGACATCCCCTTTTTTATTCTTGCTCCGTCAATGTCAGCTATGTTCCCATGCAGGGGGTGCCTTTTGTCTGTGGTTACTAGCATTTCGCTTTTACCTGGGCGATCGTATATCTTGATCACAAAGGAGGTATCTCGCGAACAAACCAAGATTATATGCATCCCTTCGTTTTGAATGCGTTCCAGTCGTTCTGCAAAGTGGCTTTTTTAATTTTTAAAGGTTTTTCTAATTTGATTGTGAAGTCCTGAAGGGATAAACTGTCAGTGTATGACTCAACGCCTCAGGCGATCTTTGTCCTCTCAAGGCTGTGCGTGGTCCCGGTTGCCGGGTCCTCCCAGCATAGTGGAGGCAGCGTAGGGTGCTGTGCCTGTACCAGATTGCTCTTTTTCGCGGACCTTCGGTCCCGAATAAATTTTGGCTGGATTGACGTCTTGGTAGTGTGGCGGTTTTATAGCGGCAGAAAAAGAGTACACACGAGGGCAAGTTCGGGCACAGCGGATTGATTACCCGCTTGCCAGTCACACTGATTACGGAAACAACAATTAATATTCTGTTGTACCAATAAACGCCTTTACTCGTAACGGAACAACGGATAATTTCTTGTTGCCCTAAGACGCCAGCTAGGCGTAATGGCCACAGACTGCTTGGCCGGTCGTTGGCTAAGGACGGAAGAAGAGAGAAGAAGAAGTATGACTCAAGGAGTAATAGACGAACTCACGTTACAGATCACGTGGTAGCAGAGACTACCATCTGTTGACCCTAACGGTCACAATATATAGGACTGTGTAGATCTCTATATTTGACGAGAATCCCACAAATAAATTATCTGTATATACTTGGTTTAACCTGAGCTGACAGTACTTACGTGTGAGACAGTGATATTTCGTGTGCATACTTGTATAATGTGAAACTCGTAACAATACAGGAATTATATATGAGATGTTACAGAAATGTCATCGGAAAATCTGACATGGATCGTATAAAGCATGATTAGATAAGACATACAGTTAGAAATGTTGTAGGACCATAAGATCAACTACTCACAACCAGATGGGAGCTGTCATTGTACGGCCACGTATGCGTTACTAAAAACACAACCGAAGATGCAGACACTAATTATATACGAAATGTATATAAGAATATATATATATATATATATATATATATATATATATATATATATATATATATATATATATATATATATATATATATATATATATATATATGTAGGGTGATCAAAAAATCTCTCCACAGTGGGTTCAGTTCTTGTGTACTATGAATCAAGGGAAACAATCCAAATGATAAAATTATTATTCAAAGGTCGTAGTTTACAACTCTACATTTCTTTATTTTACATAGCAATTTAAATTATTTAAACAGACACTATAGCTTTATGCGGAAATAAAGATACTTTTTATATGTAGTAGTAAAGTAAATCTAATTAAAGTCAATTAAAATAATACTGTTTTTTGTATGATAAAATGGTATATTCATATTATTAAAGCACTGAACCCAATGCGTTGAGACTTCTCGATCATCCTGTATATACACAGATTTCCTAACGTGTCATTGATTTCAAGGGAAGGGAGATAAACCAAAGGGAAATAATTTAATGAAGACGCAAATACTAAAGTGAATCAATTATTTTCATTTAATAATTATTATATTTAGAGAATGTTTCAAAAAATATATAATGCACATAGTTGTGTTTTATTTTTTTATGTACATCTTTTAAATCGCTTAAATTGTCCATGTTTTTCTGAGTATTTATATAACAAATTTTTATAAATATTGCACGTGATGCAAATGTTGAAGTAGTGAACACTTACATGCTACCCTACTTTTAATGGTAGTAGTGCAACAAAGTACCTATAACGTGGCAGATCTGAACATCAAACTGTCTGTCGGCGCTGATCGAGCGCTCCTCATGAATCTCTAGAACATACTGTCCTGTATAACTCTGATATTTCTTTTTGGTGGGGCTTCCTTGGCCTCTTTAGAACACTCCTCAGTATATTTCCTCTTGTCTATTTGTTGATGTTTTATCTTATCTCTTGGTTCTCATCTATAAACACTTTGTAAACCTTGGTTCTCATCTATAAACACTTTGTAAACCTTGGTTCTCATCTATAAACACTATGTAAACCTTGGTTCTCATCTATAAACACTTTGTAAACCTTAGTTCTCATCTATAAACACTTTGTAAACCTTGGTTCTCGTCTATAAACACTTTGTAAACCTTGGTTCTCATCTATAAACACTATGTAAACCTTGGTTCTCATCTATAAACAGTTTGTAAACCTTGGTTCTCATCTATAAACACTATGTAAACCTTGGTTCTCATCTATAAACACTTTGTAAACCTTGATCTTCATTTATAAACACTTTGTAAACCTTGGTTCTCATCTATAAACACTTTGTAAACCTTAGTTCTCATCTATAAACACTTTGTAAACCTTGGTTCTCATCTATTAACACTTTGTAAACTATAGTTCTCATCTATAAACACTTTGTAAACCTTAGTTCTCATCTATAAACACTTTGTAAACCTTAGTTCTCATCTATAAACACTTTGTAAACCTTGGTTCTCATCTATAAACACTATGTAAACCTTGGTTCTCATCTATAAACACTTTGTAAACCTTGGTGCTCATCTATAAACACTTTGTAAACCTTGGTTCTCATCTATAAACACTTTGTAAACCTTGGTTCTCATCTATAAACACTTTGTAAACCTTGGTTCTCATCTATAAACACTTTGTAAACCTTGGTTCTCATCTATAAACTTTTTGTAAACCTTAGTTCTCATCTATAAACACTTTGTAAACCTTGGTTCTCATCTATAAACACTTTGTAAACCTTGGTGCTCATCTATAAACACTTTGTAAACCTTAGTTCTCATCTATAAACACTTTGTAAAACTTAGTTTTCATCTATAAACACTTTGTAAACCTTGGTTCTCATCTATAAACGCTATGTAAACCTTGGTTCTCATCTATAAACACTTTGTAAACATTGGTTCTCATCTATAAACACTATGTAAACCTTGGTTCTCATCTATAAACACTTTGTAAACCTTGGTTCTCATCTATAAACACTTTGTAAACCTTGGTTCTCATCTATAAACACTTTGTAAACCTTGGTTCTCATCTATAAACACTTTGTAAACCTTGGTTCTCATCTATAAACACTTTGTAAACCTTGGTTCTCATCTATAAACACTTTGTAAACCTTGGTTCTCATCTATAAACACTTTGTAAACCTTGGTTCTCATCTATAAACACTTTGTAAACCTTGGTTCTAATCTATAAACACTTTGTAAACCTTGGTTCTCATCTATAAACACTATGTAAACCTTGGTTCTCATCTATAAACACTATGTAAACCTTGGTTGTCATCTATAAACCTTGGTTCTCATCTATAAACACTTTGTAAACCTTGGTTCTCATCTATATACACTTTGTAATCCTTAGTTCTCATCTATAAACACTTTGTAAACCTTGGTTCTCATCTATAAACAGTTCTCATATATAAACACTTTGTAACCTTGGTTCTCATCTACAAACACTTTGTAAACCTTGGCTGTCATCTATAAACACTATGTAAACCTTGGTTCTCATCTATAAACACTATGTAAACCTTGGGCTTTGTCACTTCTGGTTTTGTTCCTGTTTAAATCTGCTTTCTTGTTTTGTTTTTTCCCTTTCTTGTATCTCATTGATGGTTTCCGTTGTTATCCACCCTTTGTGCTTGCGTTCTATTTTTCTACACCGAAGAGCAGGAATAACACGGTGGGGATTAACAGATTCCTGAAGATAAAGTCTTTATTCCTTTGATTTTCCTTTCTAACAGATTAACTAGATACGACCTTCAGGCCAGCTGTTTGTAAAACGAGGATTTCATTCACTCCGGTTCTTGGTATAGGGATTTAAGTAAACAAACAAAGATTATTGGCTTATATGGGACCTACCACTATAATAAAATGATTCCCGGGTGTCATAATGTTGGCATCATTCTAGATCGTTCAGGTCAGCAATAAACTTATGGTATTAGAACAGCACAATCTCGTTAAAGTCATGATTTTAATAATTGAGAAGTTTTGAATCTTCTAATATATACAGGAAACACTTGTAACTTAGTACAAGTACTATAGTGACGTCATTATCCATTCCTGCTATCTTTGTATCCTGGTGCTACCCCTGGTGTTGGTTACTTGTGTGGAAGCCCGCACTAAACAGTCACCAGCTCTTGCAGTGGTAGTTCATGTGTGTCAAGTTAATTACAGTGATGATGTTGCCAGCCTCATATGTCACTGTACAAACTACAAGAAAATTATAAACGTTAAAAAAGTGTACATATTACAACTTACTCGGTATTGGAGCTAAGTAATACACAGACGTGATGCACAAAATGGACCTAATTGACTGTAATTGTAGTGTGATAAGGTGGGCGAGATGATGATGATGCTATTGTGATATGTAATCACTTTCTTGCACACTCGCAACCGACCCGATCAACAATAAAACTCTGATTCTAAGGCAGGGGCTGTATTTATTTATACAAACCAGTCAGTGGCACTAAGCACACACAGCAAACATTAAACAAATAAACCAACAAACAAAACACCCAGCCAGTGCTCTATTGCTAATCTGAAACCGAAACAAAGCACCGGCTAGTTAAAATCATAATAGTGAGAAACACCATGCTCTCACCTGTCAAACTGTCCTTCTTCCACACTGCGTGAAACATACAACTATCATGCACACACACGCACACACACATGCATGTCGTCTAGCGAAACTAGTATGGTGTTGTGCATGAGGCTGGCAATCTCACCGTGTAACATCGGTGTTACGCACAAATAATTACTTTTTCCAAAGTCTTTGTATGATCATTTTTCGTATGTATGATCATTTTTTGACTGAAAGGTGTATTATGTTTTTACAGTCAAAGGGACATAACCCGAGATATCGAGACTACAATTTTTTTTATGAGTTTGCCTTCTCTTGTATAGAGACACGTTCGGTCTATAATTTCTTGAACGAAGCGTGACCATATCTCCTTATTTGGTAGTATCAGTCAACTGTTGTAGATGTCTGAAACCTGTCTTAACGCTTCTGTTCATGACCATAAAAGGCGCGACTGTGTAAGACTTTTATCTCGAATGTTCTTAGAATCGTCTTATGTGAGCGGCGACTCAGATATTGGAGTTCTGCGCATGTCAAAACTGGTAGTTCGTTTGGTGTGTTCCGCCCAGCTCGGGAGTTTAGAAATGGTCTGAGTAGCGAGTGGACGCCATCTGCGTCTTGTGATTTTTTTGAGGGTAATACGTTGTCTTTGTGAGTTAGTTAGCTAACTAGACTATTTCCCAGTATTATTCAAGCCTGCCTGGAGGCATATGTTCGTGGTTGATTTCCGAAGAAAGGTAATTCCTCTTGTATCGAACTTTATGCTATCATCTAGAGGTTCGTCATTTTGTCGCCTTTTTGCTCGCCTGTGTGATTCAAAATGGAGGGGTACTTTGACTAGGATTTTCGCCACCGGTATCTTTATACCTGAACTAGTTATATATATATGGGTCGCTCTAGACCAACAAGACTATTGTCTGTGTTCCAGGATTCGTTATATCAGAGATCACGTCCAAGTCAGATGGTTAGACTTAGGAAGGTTATAAGGGTCGGTTTGACCTGTATTCCATGTATGCTATTCACGTGCAGACAGTAAACGGACTTATTGTACACATCTGATCTGCTAGCATCAGGAAGGGAGCATTTATTATTGTCTATGAACATTGATGATCTGCAGCTGACACTGTTGCAGAAGTTATATGTATGAACCTTAGGCACCCAGATCTGTGCTATATATATATATATATATATATATATATATATATATATATATATATATATATAGCACAGATCTGGGTGCTATATATATATATATATATATATTATTTATACAGCTTCATGAACCAGAACTTTATGATATCGAATATACAGAAGCTATCTGTTTACAATAGAACTATTGAGTATTGAATCCTACATGACTATCAGCTAATATGATTTTGAATGCTGCATTCGTTAAACTATGTTGGTGATGACAAAATATCATGACTGTTTTTGTGGCGTGCAATAAATGGTATAAAACATAAAGCGAAGTTACCATTTTCATGACTCTACACATCATGTTGCCTGTGTTGTACCCTGTGAACTGTTCTACTGCAACATACACAGCAACACTATAAACCAGAGAAGACACCTACATCTTGCACTTTTATACCAGGTGTCGATAGGGGTGGCAAGTGGTCGTCAATCTTATAACGGAGCTAACGTACCTGGCATTTTTTGGCGCACCATTATTATTTTGGTTAAATCCACCCTTATCATTTTTGGTGGCCAATTGTTGGTTTACTCTGGTACCAGCTATCAAGGGGGTCAACAAACCCAGACATCATCATCAAGCTTTCAACATTACAGTTTCAACTCATCACCTCAATGTTTGATGAAAGATTTTGAAAGTACCCGGCGTTGCTGAAAGTTGGAAAATTGTTTCAAAATACCCGGCGTTGCTCGTCAAGTTGGCAGTTTTCCTACGATAGAAGGACAAGTGCCGAGCAAATCGATTTCCTGATCTGTTAGGAAGAAGGACAAGTGCCGTAACAACTGTTCCGGATTGAGAAGGTCAAGTGCTCAATTCAATTCAGAAGGTCAAGTTCAGAAGCTGTTTTCTGTCAGAAGCTCATTTCCGTCGTCGTTTCAGTTTATGAGAGCAGATATGGATCAACGTTGGATCATTGTCCTAAGAATGCTGATCACATCCTGTTCTGAACTGTGCTGACGTTGTGGATTCATAGAAGTTAAGTGGCCTGTTTTGTTTGTGAACTGTGCCCTTATGTTCTAACTGAGCCTTCTGTCTCTCACATTTTTCACACTGTTTACATGTTACATGTTAAATGTTATTTGTATTTGAATATTTATATGTTTATATTTCAGCGGGTTTTTCGGTTGGGCGGTGTCTTTCAGTAGAAGATACCACGTCACAGAGGTTCTACTGTTAGCGTTTTCGTTAGGGACTGTGCGAATTTCCTACTGTGAAATTTGCTAGCGACAATCGTTGCTATATCTGTTTAGTTGTGACGAGTTGGGCTTTATTTTCGTTTTTTGTATATTTTTTTTTCTCTCTCTCTCTTTCTGTTTTTTAGTTTCGATTTCATTTGTTTGTATTTGTAGGTCTCCTCTTTTCTATTATTCAATTCTTTACAAAATTGCTGTCTATACACTGTAGCGTCATTTGCTTGTCATATCTTCGCATATTTCTTTTTAGTTTTCGCTGTTTATTTATTTGACTTATGCGAATGTTTTCGTATGACTTTGATCTTTGTTGTTGTTTACATTGACTCTGATCTTTGTTATTGTTTACATTGACTTTGATCTTTGTTGTTGTTTACATTGACTTTGATCTTTGTTATTGTTTACATTGTTGGTGACCTTTGTTATTGTTTACATTGTCTTGTTATTGTTTACATAGTTCTTGCATAGTTAGCTTTCACTATTGTTACATATATGCTCATGCACTATTGGTCTATAGTGCACATATCATAACTAACTGGTGGTTTTTTGCTTATGCACTATTGTAGTGCAGTTATGATAAATAACTGATGGTTATGCACTGATTTGTGTAGTGCACTGATGATAAAGAGGTGACTTGTGATATTATTATACATTTGATAATACAAGTTGGTGTCAAATCTTGTTTCCCACAGAGATTGGAGTAAACATAGTGATTATACAAGCACTTTATTAAGTCTTGTTGCTATTAAGATTGAAATAAGATAATTAATTATTTCAGGTTCTGTACTCACATTTTAGACATCATGTCTACATTTGAGTACTTTATTGAGCAGGGTAAAACCCTTGGGAAGACTGGTGATAAATTAGAAGAATTTGCGACTGTTCAATATGCCAAGGGATTGAAGTCGGAGGAAAAGAAAATGAAAGAACAAACTGAACAAAAGAGAATAGATGCTGAAAATTTAAAACTGCAGATGCAGGTAGATGAAAAAAGATTACAAATGGAAATGGAAAAACAAAAAAGAGAAGCAGAATCTCAGGAGAAGAGGCTTGAAAAAGAAGCTTAAAATAAGAGACTTGAAATAGAGGTTGAAGAAAAAAAGTTACAGGCTCAGGCTGAAGAAAAAAAGTTACAGGCTCAGGCTGAAGAAAGATAGTTACAGGCTGAGGCTGAAGAAAGAAGGTTACAAAGAGAAGCTGATGAGAGAAAAGCAAAAATGGAGCATGAAGAAAAACTCTTAGCTTTAGAGTTAGAGAAGTTAAAGTTATTGAACACTGGTAATACTAATGATGCAAATAAGGTGTCAGATAAGACTAATGCTAAGGATTTCAAGCTTAATCTACCAGCATTTAATCCCTCAATTGATGATATAACATTTTATCTAGATAGATTTGAAAGTGCATGTAAGGTGCATAATATAGATAAAACATTATATGTTTATCATCTGTCCAAGATACTTAGAGGTGATGCTTTGACTTTGTTGAGTATGGTAGATGTGCCGGACAAAAACAACTATGAGGTTGTCAGGGCGGCATTGTTAAAGAAGTACCAACTTAACGAGGACGGATATCGTCTTAAATTTAAAAACATGTTACCAGAAACTGGAGTTGAATTCTCTGAATTCATCTCAAGCATACGTCTTACTTTTTTACGATGGGTTGAGTTGTCTAAGACAGAAAGTACATTTGAAGCCCTTATGGATTTACTACTTAGAGACAAGGTCATGTCTTCTGTTAATGAAGCTTTTCTTTCTTTTCTTCATGAGCGTAAGCCTAAAAACATAAAAGAAATGGAAGAATACTGTAGCCAGTATGTTACTGCGCATCCTCACATAACCATTAGCAACTCTAAAGTAAAAGAAGGTCTGCCAGTTGCTTCGGCAGCACCTTATGGCCCAAATTTTATGCGTAAATTTCAGGGTAGCCAGCAAAATTTCAATAAAAAGAGTAACCGTAATTATGCCCAGAACCATAGTAATCAATTCCAGGGTGATTCTTCTTCCCAGAACTGGAGACAACCTAATACTACACGGTATTCTACTCCGGTTAACTTTAGAAATTTTCACAAAGGTAATCGGCATAGAGGGAAATATTTTTTGCAGAGACCTCAATACCAAGATAATAGAGGTTCTCAACAGCATAGAGATGGTAATGACAGTTATGGAAACTGGAACTCAAACCAGGATAAAAATTACAGTAGGGACTTTAATGATAATTGCAGAGGCAATAATGGTCGCGGTAGATCGCAACATAAGAGAAAAAGATATCAACAGACGAATTCTGTTCAACAAGAATCTCAGGGAGCAGATAAACAGATTAATAGTGATAAAGACCATAATGCTATCGGATGCTCATCTTTTGATTTTGGTAGAGCAAATAAATGTATCCAATGCAGTACTTTATTTGATCCGAAGACCGTTAGTACTCTAAGCTGTGGTCATCCTTTGCCCGCTCTTCCTGCTAATGTTGCTCATGATGGGAGAGGTTCTCTTATATTACATAAGGGGCTTGTAAATAGTAATCCAGTCTCAGTGTTGTTTGATTCTGGATGTACTACTGTTGGTGTTAGGCAATCTCTTGTAGATCCATCCTGTGCTACAGGAAAGGTCATCAAATGTGTCACATTTGGTGGCACGTTGGAAAAGTATCCTACTGCCATAATACATATTGCTACTCCTTTCTTCACGGGAGAGGTCCACGCGTGTCTACTTCCAAATCCTATTGCGGACCTTATTATTGGTAGTATTCACGGAGTTAGGGAATGTACCCCCACAGCAGATTGCTGTTTGGGAAGAGCAAAACATTGAAGCTACCAATGCGGTGGTCACAAGAGCACATGCTCTGGATCCACCTCAAACTTCATTAACTAATAATGATGAAGTAAATGACCAAGATAGTCACTTGACTATTACACGTGACTCATTTATCAAATTGCAAGAAGAAGATCCGTCTTTACAAAAATTCTTCATTCTAGCAAAAAAAGGTGATCCTAATCAGAATACTAATAGAAAATCTTGGATTTCTATGAAGAACGGCGTACTTGTACGTATGGTACAAGACTCGACTACGTCCACTCATTCACAAATTCTTGTGCCCAAGAGCATGAGATTGCAAATATTGCAACATGCTCATGACTCGCAATGTGCTGGACATATGGGTTTTTCCCGTACAAAGTCGAGGGTTCTTGCGGCTTTCTTTTGGCCATTTGTGAGCAAGGACATACGAATTTACTGTCGCTCTTGCAAAGTATGTCAGGAGGTCAAATCTAAAGGACCACGACATGCTGCGCCTATCCAGGCTGCTGACATTCCTATTCGCCCTTTTTAAAAAATGGCAATAGATATTATCGGTCCTTTTAGAATTAAGTCGGCTAGAGGACATCAATTTATCCTTACATGTGTCGATATGTGCACACGTTGGCCAGAGGCAATACCTCTCAAGAGCATCTCACTGCTGATATCGCAGACGCTCTTTGGCTGATATTTTCTCGCTTGGGTTTTCCCGGAGAAATATTGTCAGACCATGGCACTCAACTTATATCAGACACTATGTCACAGGTAATGTCTATGCTACATATTAAAAGGTCTCTCAGCAGTATCTATCACCCAATGTCTAATGGGTTAGTCGAACGTTTAAATAGGACTCTGAAAACTTTACTTGGTAAGATAACTGAGGATCATCCTCAGGATTGGGACAGGGTCTTACCCGCGGCTCTCTTTGCGTATAGAGAGGTCCCCAATGAACATACAGGGTTTTCCCCTTTTGAACTTGTCTTTGGCGCGCAACCGCGCGGCCCTATGTCTTTACTTCACGATCTAATCACTGCCGATAATATTAGCGATGAAACTCAATCTTCTTATGAGTACGTCATTGCTCTTAGGCAAAAGATCATCGAGGCATGCAAACTAGCAACTTCTTCATCCGAATTTGCTAAAGAAAAGGCAAGGCAGTTTGCAAATAAAAATAGATGTCTACGACAACTTTGTCCAGGTGACAAAGCTCTCGTTCTACTTCCTTCAAGGGAGAACAGACTTCTAATTGCATGGAAAGGTCCATATGCAATAGTCTCAAAAATTTCTGATGTCGACTATGTTGTCGATATTGATGGAAAGCATAAAACTTTCCACATAAATATGCTCACGGAATTTTATGAAAGACCTGACTATTTGCAGCCTATTTTCCAGGCAACGGACAATTCTCAAGCACCTCATGGTCAGTACTCATCTCTGTCAGTTATACAGGATGAGGAAACTACTTTTTCTGATGTCAATCTTCCTCTTCCTATGGTCCCACTTTATTCTACGGAATCTTGGAAAAACGTGACCGTTTCTCCAAATCTTTCCGCTGAGGAACATCGACAAGTTTCTTCGATGTTGCAAACATTTCAGGATGTTCTTACAGACATCCCAGGACACATACATGTCATTGAACATGACATTGTGCTAACTGATCATAATCCTGTCAGAGTCAGACCTTATCCAATACCTATCCATTTCCAGTCTCAAGTCGAAAAAGAATTGGATGAAATGATACGTTTGGAAATCATTGAACCATCCACTTCAGCATACTCTTCGTCTATGGTTATTGTTCGAAAGAAGGATAATAACATTCGCATTTGCGTAGATTATCGCAAATTGAACCAAGTTACGAAGTTCGACGCTGAACCTATGCCTTCATTAGAAGAGCTACTCAATAAACTTGCTAATTCTAGATTCTTTACCAAACTAGATTTGTCTAAAGGTTATTGGCAAGTTCCGCTAACTGAACGTGCCAAACCTTTTACAGCTTTTTCTACACCTAGGGGTTTATTCCAATGGAATTTCATGCCTTTCGGTTTTATGAACGCCCCTGCTACATTCGTACGCATGATGCGGCGAATTCTCGCATATCGTACAGATGTCATAGCATACTTAGATGATATCTGTCTATTCAGTGATTCCTGGGAAGATCACTATTTGGGTTTATACGAATTACTGTCTACTCTTCGCGAGTATAACTTGACTGCAAAACCCTCTAAAGCCTTTATAGGATTTAGCGAGATTTCTTTCCTAGGTCATCGTGTTGGTCATGGTCTTTTAAAGACAGAGGACCACAATGTTTCAAAAATACTTAACATTTCGGTCCCCAAGACGAAGAAACAAGTACGGAGTCTATTAGGTTTGATCCAATTCTACGGACGATTCATTCCGAATCTGTCCTCCATTATGGCACCGCTTTCTACTTTATTGAAGAAAGGGTCGCCTAATCTGATCCGCTGGTCTAAAGAATATCAATCCTCATTGGACCAGGTTAAAGCCCTATTTTCATCTCCACCTATTCTTAGGTTACCTACTATTGAGAAGACTTTTGTTCTTCGAAGTGACGCTTTGTCAACTGGGATTGGGGCAGCACTAATGCAGGAGTATTCTGATACTCTGCATCCGGTGATGTATATCTCTAGGAAATTAAATGCTGCAGAAAAGAATTACTCGGTTTTAGACCGTGAGTTATTGGCTATGGTATGGTCTATTCTGAAGTTACAAAGATTTCTTCTAGGCGCACACTTCATTGTGGAAACCGACCAGAAAGCGCTTACTGCTATTCAGAGCAAAAACTGAAGAGCTCGAGGTCCACTCGTTATGCCATAGCTCTTCAACCATTTCATTTCTCGGTTCGAGCTATCCGTGGTTCGGATAATGTGATGGCAGACATTCTGTCCAGATGCCCACACGATTCCACATGATTCTTCTGTCATATATATATTTCCTGATATACAGTCCAATATTATAATGACATGTTAGTAGATTTTTTCTCACTTTTTTGGGGGGAATTTATAACATTGTACCATGTAATTATCTAAGAAGGCTTAGTTAGTGATATACGGGCCAAAAGATCACTCGGCCACATTTAGATAATATATTTGCATATTTGTATTAAGAGATTTACCAGTTGTCTTTAAGATTTGTGTTATTGATATTTTCGCAGCACATCAGTGAAGTCTGCGAGATTATGTCCATTGTGGAACATTGAGGATATCAAGTCCTGTCCTAGATTGGGAGCGGATGATGTCCACATCTTCTTCTATTGATTGTTTTATGTCAACGAAGAATAACATTGTATTAGTTATTAATTACTGATGCATTATATAATGTAATAATATAGTGCGGTATATTAGTATATTACACCGCTATTTGCACAACACATTGTATGATATCATAATGATATATTTAATTTCATATATTGGTATGAGAGTAATTTTACTTTTTTTATGATTTTGATAGTATTGTCGTGTGTGTTGGTGACACCTTACTGCAATATATACGCCAATACTTAGAGAAATTTTTGCTCTAAGGACCTGAGATATGATCTCAGTTTCGCTCCATGCGTTGAGGTAGTTTGTTAGGGTGCGGATAATGTTTACGCATCAATTAATAATTTTTCCAAAGTCTTTGTATGTATCATTTTTCTCGTATGTCTGCTCATTTTTTGATGAAAAGGTGTTTTATGTTTTTTCAGTCCAAAGTGGCATCAAACCCCGAGATTCGAGATACATTTTTTTATGAGTTTGCTATTCTATGTAATAGGAC
>JAMPIV010003838.1:0-47500 GCA_024509875.1 Oreohelix idahoensis
GACGTCAGATTGGCATTTCGTAGTCATGCGTTGAACGTCGTTTTTATTCATCATGTGACTTTCTTATAATAGTAAACAGTTTGTAAAAGTATGTAAACAAGAAAAAAATTTTTCCTTTTTTCTTTCGTTCAGCGATGGCCAACTAATTCTTTCTTTCGTTCCCCATCAATGGCCAACCAGTTGTTGCAGGGGCGGCCATCAGTTTTTACAGGCAGTTCGGTAAAATTAGCCCAGCGGATTGTTGAGAGCTTGATAGTCAATCGCGTAATCTGGGTTTACACTTCATCTTCTTTAGAGCTTCGTGCCTTTGATGTTAAATACGCGAATGTGGGTTTAAATTAACTTGAGACCATGATAATGGTGATTGAATTCCCAAATGTTTATAGACTGGATAAGTCATGGCTAGAGTCCAAACAAACAATTTATTATACATTCAGTAGACATCGAACGTTGATCATGAATTATTTCACAAATATAAATTAGAATCCTATGTTGAATTAGCTATCTTGCATATCAGTCCTTTGTCTCGTAATCTGAATTACTTTAGGCAGAACGACATAACTATATGCACGCGTGGTTGGAAAATCCAACGACCGACAGTGAGTTTATGCGTCTGGCACTAGTATTAATTAAAATGGACTGTTAATTCGTCTCGACAAGGTTTAGTCAATTACTAACCTGTAACTTCATCTTTCTTCATCATAACAGTGGACTGACCCATGTCCATGAGAAAATACAATATAACCGTGTGGCTTTCCTTGCCCGACACTATAAGAATATAAAGACACGTCTTCTCCGTTTGACGGTCATTTGAAAAAGGGTCCCGTCTCTTGGTCACCGTGCGTGACTACCAACGCTGACAACGTCACAGCGTTCACTAGGCTAATAATACTTTTTACATTACATTAAACGTTGTAACCCCTAAAATCGCATGCTGCTAACCTCTAGCAGACAATGCCAATTAATCTACCGTAACAGTTGGCCAGAGGCGATCCCTCTAAAGAGCATATCTACTACAGATATCGCAGATGCTCTTTGGCTGATATTTTCTCGCTTGGGGTTCCCCAGAGAAATACTGTCAGACCATGGCACTCAACTCATATCTGATACTATGTCTCAAGTAATGTCTACCTTACACGTTAAAAGATCTCTCAGTAGCATCTATCATCCTATGTCTAATGGGTTAGTTGAGCGTCTGAATAGAACGCTCAAGACTTTGCTTGGTAAGATAACTGAAGATCATCCTCAAGATTGGGACAGGGTTTTACCCGCGGCTCTCTTTGCCTATAGAGAGGTCCCAAATGAGCACACAGGATTTTCTCCCTTTGAACTTGTCTTTGGCGCGCGTCCGCGCGGCCCTATGTCTTTATTACACGATCTCATCACTGCCGATGATATTAGTGATGACACTCAATCTTCATATGAGTATGTCATTGCTCTGAGGCAAAAGATCATTGAGGCATGCAAACTAGCGACTGCTTCGTCAGAAATTTCTAAAGAAAAAGCAAGGCAGTTTGCTAACAAGAACAGATGTCTACGACAACTTTGTCCAGGTGACAAAGCATTCGTCCTACTCCCCAGTAGGGAAAATAGACTTCTGATTGCATGGAAAGGTCCATATGCAATAGTCTCACGAATTTCCGATGTTGACTATGTGGTCGATATAGATGGAAAGCATAAGACTTTCCATATCAACATGCTGACGGAATTTCATGAGCGTCCAGACTATTTGCTGCCTATTTTCCAGACAACGGACGATTCTTCTGTACCTCATGGTCATTACTCATCCCTGTATGTCATACAGGATGAGGAATCTGTTTTTTCTGATGTTAATCTTCCTCTTCCAGTGGTTCCACTACATTCTACGGAATCTTGGAAAAACGTTTCTGTTTCTCCTAATCTTTCTGGTGACGAACATCGACAAGTCTCGTCGATGTTACAAACATTTCAGGATGTTCTCACTGACATTCCTGGACACACATAATTCTTACCGACATTAATCCTATTAGGGTTAGGCCTTATCCTATCCCTATACACTTTCAGTCGCAAGTGGAAAAGGAATTGGATGAAATGATTCAATTAAATATAATTGAACCATCGACTTCACCATATTCTTCTTCCATGGTTATTGTCCGGAAGAAAGATAAGAACATACGAATTTGCGTTGATTATCGCAAATTGAATCAGGTCACAAAGTTCGATGCTGAACCGATGCCTTTGTTAGAAGATCTACTGATTAAACTTTCTAATTCTAGATTCTTCACTAAACTTGACTTGTCTAAAGGTTATTGGCAAGTGCCTTTAGCAGATCATGCCAAACCGCTGACTGCTTTCTCTACACCTAGGGGTTTATTTCAATGGAATGTAATGCCCTTCGATCTTATGAACGCCCCTGCTACTTTCGTTCGCATGATGCGTCGAATTCTTTCTCATCGTTCAGATGTCATCGCTTACTTAGATGATATCTGTCTCTTCAGTGATTCTTGGGAAGATCACTATCTGGGTTTATATGACCTACTGTCTACTCTACGTGAGTATAATCTGACAGCAAAACCTTCTAAAGCTTATATTGGTTTTGGTGAAATTTCTTTCTTGGGTCATCGTGTTGGTCATGGTCTCTTGAAGACAGAAGACCACGATACTTCGAAAATATTGAACATCTCAGTACCTAAGACGAAGAAACAAGTCAGAGTCTCTTGGGGTTAATTCAATTCTATGGGAGATAATATGCAGAAACTCTGCATCCTGTCATGTACATTTCTAGAAAACTAAATGCGGCAGAGAGGAACTACTCGGTTTTAGACCGTGAATTGTTGGCTATGGTTTGGTCTATTCTCAAACTACAAAGATTCCTCCTGGGCGCACATTTCATTCTAGAAACTGATCAGAAAGCTCTTACAGCTATTCAGACTAAGAACTTGAAGAGTTCGAGATCCACTCGATATGCTATTGCTCTTCAACCTTTTCACTTCACGGTACGAGCTATCCGTGGGTCGGATAATGTGATGGCTGACATTCTGTCTAGATGCCCACATGATTCCAACTAATACTTCTGTTCTATTTCTAGATATACGACAGAGCCATAACACACCTATATTACTACAATACATCAGCACATCTGTTCTCACTTTAGGTGAACACATACTATTGTGCTTTGTTATCATCTTCTTCTGTTCCCATCTTTAATATAAGAAGAAGACTGATTAGTTAATATAAGGGCCGAAAGTTCACTCGGCCACAATTATTAATAATAATGTATTGTATAGTATGAAACATAATGGCTATTAAATAGAATTATATTGGTTGTTTTTTCTCAGCATGTTATTGTTGAGCGGAGAAGCTACCTTTCTGTTGTCAAACATGGAGAGTTCCACATTGTACAGTTTCCTTGGAACGACAGGAGATGTGTCCTGGATCGTCATTTATGTTTAATTTCATTACGTAATGGTATTATTAAACATTTATATAATGTAATATTTAACATTCAATATCAGATGTGTACATCCATTCTAAGCGGTATTAGAGTATGACACTGCTATTTGATTATAATGATATGAACTTGCATATTTATATTGTATTTTCATGCAAGCGTAGTGTGTGTTGGTGGCACCTCCCCGATATATTTTTAAATCAGATTTTTTATCTGTTGAGAAATATTCTTACCAGACACTTTATGTGTCAATTTAGCCTCATATTAGGCAGTGCAATTAGTTATCCCCGCATAATTCGTGCGTTGTTAAACCGCTTTTGGTTTTACTCTTGGATATTCAAAAAAAAAAATGTTCCACATTTTTTTTTATCGGGAGGTGGTGGTGATATGTTGCCTGAGAAATTCTCGCAACATCGTTTTGTGTACAATATATATTTTGTAATGCAAGGGGAACAATTGTATGAAATTTATAGTCACTTTTCATTGTAAGCAGTTGTCTCCTCGCGTTGGTGTCGATGGCAGTTAAGTTTGTTATGCGTTCTTGAATCGTGTCCATGTATGGACTTGCTAGGCCGCTTTTCTCAGAAAGCGGTTGGCAACCTGTTGGGTTATCCATATAAGGTAATCATTCTTAAGCTGGTTCTTAGTAAAGGTCCTTGTGTCTTAAGTTATCTGAGCTGTGGTCGATCCGCGCTGGACTGCGCATGTCGAAGTCTTGGGTCTTTGTCGAACGATTTCCGCCCAGCAGGCAGTGAGCGAAGATTTTGGATAGCGAGCAAGACGTCTTTGTGAGCGTCTGTGCTTTTCTTGTTCTTCAGGAATGGGAAGTCCTCTTATGGATATTTCGTTTATTCGAGATGATACCTCTAGTGTATTTCCACACGCCGGAAGGCGTATTATTTCTGTGGTTATTTCCTGAAGGCAAGGTAAATTACATTTACATTAACTTTATCGATTTCTGTTCGTGAGTGACATTTGATTCGTAGCCTGTCTTTGAAAGTCGTCATCACGAGATGTTTTCTCAGCTCACATATTGCTACATTGTACCGCATCGGGTTGATGCATGTCCCAAGGACCATTACTTGCTACTTCGCTACATGAACTAGGTTTGAAACCTTTTGTTATCTAGAGGATTTTTTTGAGGACATTATTTATACTTCAGAAGACGTGTCTGTCTTGCTGAAGTCAGATTAAGGAGAGTGAACTGATCTCATACATCTTGTTATCTCCTGGCTGTTATAGAAAAGGATGGAGATTTCCACCTGACTACATTTACAGTACTATGATGTATAACATGCATATGATTCATCTTTATTATGATGCCGTCTACCGTCCATTGCTGTACTGACTATGTTGCTGTGATAATGACTGTCTGATGTACCTACATATTCGCGTATACATTTTTGTCACTGTGGCGTCCACAATAAATGATACAGAAAAACGTCACCAGCTGTTACAAGCATCATTGACTTTATACGTCGTGAGTTAACTGACGTCCTTGTGTGGATTGCCCTGTTTTGTATGATCATTGTTTGACTGTACATCATCTGCACACTACACAAACCAGACCACGGGCACCATCACTCATCCTATGGTGCACGCATCAAGGTACCCCATAGTTCAACCGGTATGGCCCCGGCAACATTGTTATTTGGAAGGCCAAAAAAGGTCCCCTGGAAGCCTTGTTAAGGACCTGGACCGATGAAAAGGCAGAAGAAAATATTACCTCATCATATCAATATAAAAACGAGCTGACCACTCGTCTTAAAACTGGCTGGAAACTTGCCAATGAAAATTTGAGACAAGCCAGGAAAAAGCATGCTGCCTATTACAATAAGAAAGCAAAGGATCGAGAATTAATTGTGGGAGAGAAGGTGCTCCTTCTACTGCCCGGCAGTCAGAATAAATTGCAAATTGGATGGCAAGGTCCATATACAGTTCTAGAGAAGGTGTGTAGAACAAATTATAAGATAGATAAGAAAGGGAAAGAGAAAATCTATCATGTGAATCTCCTGAAGAAATATCTGGACAGAGAAAACCAGGAAGAGACACACCTACTGACCTTGTCGGTTGCAATGGAGATGAAAAAGGAACCACTCACTTCTCATGAATATCCTTTACATCCCTGTGAAACCGCCGCACAGGTAAAAATCAGCACACACTTAACGGAAATTCAAAGGGAGAGGGTTCAACAGGTTCTGAATAATCATACAGATGTGTTAACGGACCGTCCGGGGCATACAACTTTATTGGAGTATGATATGAAACTCATAGACCCAACACCAATCTGTATGAAAGCCTATTCGATTCCGTTCGCTAAGGAAAAAGCTTTAAGGGAGGAGATGGATTATCTGTTGAGAGAAGGGATTATCTCGCACAGTGAATCTCCCTGCAGTTCCAGTGTGTTTCCGTTAAGAAAACCCTCTGGTGAACACAGGCTGTGTATAGATTACAGGAAACTGAATGCTGTCACAGAAGGTCAGGTGGATCCATTACCTGATACAAATCAGCTGTTTGCCAGGCTGAAGAGAGCTAAATATTTCTCTAAAGTGGATCTGAGTAAAGGCTACTATCAGATTCCAGTAAAGCCGGAGGTAAAACCTTATTTAGCCTTTAGCACCTCGGAAGGACATTATGAATTTAATATGTTGTCATTCGGGCTGAAAAATGCACCGAGTGTGTTTTCGAGGATGATGAGAAAGTTACTGGATCCCCTGAAGAATCCATGCATCACCAACTTCATGGATGATATTCTCATAGCAACAGAAACATTTGAGGAACACATAAACTCTCTGATTATGTTGTTTGATCGATTGAGAGAGACCAATTTGACAGCTAGACCGACGAAATGCTGTGTTGGATGGAAAGAGCTGGAATTCTTGGGCCACACAGTACATCAGGGAAACATGACCCCTGACCCCAAGAACCTGGAGAAGTTAAAAAAAAGCACCAAGACCACAAACAAAAAAAGATGTGCGATCTTTTGTCTCATTTCGGTTTTTACCAAAAGTATATAAAAAAAACTTTAACTCCATATGTGCTCCATTGACTGATTTAACGCGCAAAGGAAATCCTGATAGAATTATTTGGACAGCGCAATGTGAATTAGCATACCAAGAATTGAAAGAAAAGCTCACAAGCAGGCCTATTTTGAAATTACCTGACTTAAGTCAAGAATTTATTCTGAGAACGGATGCGAGTAATATCGGTTTGGGTGCAGCTCTATTACAACGGTCAAATTCACGTGATGGGAATTAACCCCAGTAGCTTATGCTAGCCGTAAGTTGAACACCGCAGAACAAAAATATTCAACAAGTGAAAAAGAATGTCTGGCAGTCATCTGGGGTATAAAAAAGTTCCAGATTTATCTCTATGGACAATCATTTAGGATCCAGACAGATCATAAACCACTCGTGTGTCTGTCACAAGCAAGGCATGAAAATGCTAGGTTATTGCGCTGGTCTTTGCTCTTACAGCCATTCCAGTTTACCATAGAGTACATTCCCGGTAAAATTAATGTGGGAGCTGATTTTTTAAGCAGACATCCGTACGACGAACATCAGAGTAGTCATCAGGCATAGATAGTAAATTCATCTTTGTGTATTTAGAAATAGGAACTGACATATGATCGTCTGTTCTAAAGGGGGACATGTGTAGTGAATTTCTAAATACAATATCTAAATTAATATATAACAATATAGGGCATAACGGCAAAATAAGAAAGTATAAAAGAATTTTCTGCTAGAACTGTTGGTATCGCCTACGCCTTCAGATTATTTGCTAACGAATAACCGAACAAAACGGTACCCAAATTTTGCTAATTCGTCCTTGACATAATCACTTTTCCTAGTTCTAAGAAACATTTCCCTAAAATGCATTGTGGAACGAGGAGGGGCAAGGAAAGATGAAATGCTAATTCGTTTCGCATTGATTTTAAACTAAAAGCCAACACTAGCACATTGGCAAGCCTTGCCTTAGGGGTTTCCCCAAAATACGAGGAAAAAGTTACAACATGCAGACAACTTGTGTCACAAACATAACCTTAGCTCTTATTTCAAAAGACGTAATTATCACGTAAATAGAGAATGCAGCACATGGAAAAGAATTGAACGGGTAGTAGACAAAAAATAAAAACACTAACATAGGAAAAAAAACTGTGGACTTCTGAACCAAGCCAACTAGTCCCATATAAATTGTATATTCGTGTACCTTAGGACTTGTTGACAAAGAATATGGTAATAGTTATGCAAATAGTCCATTAATTAACTAATTATAACCATAATACTATAGTGGATCCGACCAGACTGTCAAGTAAAGATCATGCCTGCTTGTAATTTTTTATGGCATGTTTTGAAAAAACGACTTTGGGTAAATGAGGTTAAAAGGTACGGGAAAATTGATTGGTTGGATTTTGAAGGAAGGCGAAGTATGATTGGTTGACCTAAAACTAAAAATATATTTGCCTTGAAACATATTGAGAGTTGTTATTTGAAATGATAAATTCAAAATAAAGGTAAACATGGTCCCATTGGACAAAGTAGTAGATATCGGTTCGAAACAGGGACTGTTCACTGCAATTTCAAATAAATTGTGTGTAAAGCAAGATCGATGAGAGCAGGCGGAGAAATTTTCTAACATAGGAAAAGCCTGGACAACGGGCAGATCGAAAATGTGCCATATTGCCTAGTCATCGTTTAATTGTGTTATTTCCTTGCATTTGTGGTAAGATTGATTTTCTTAACATTTTATTTAAAATAAAATTGGAATGTGAGATACTAGCATACGACTGTAAGTAAGTGAGTCTATGGCAGACTCAAAACAGAGTCTAGAGATTGATCCAGCATATGAAAGACTATCAGAGAGGTGTAGACCAACTAAATTATATAGGATTATCATCAGGAGCATAATACCTATCCTATTGTATGGACAACAGATTATTGCTGGAATTGCAGAGGCGTTATAACTATTAGGGGAGAGGAATACTGGTATACCTGGTCACATCAAAAGAAACTGGTGAAAGGGATTGTCGTAAAGAGCTGATCTTGCATGTTTGTTTGTAATGTGCCTGTACTGGTTGTTGAATAGTATTGTAGGCTGTTGATTACGAAGGAGGCATATCCTTCTGATTTCAGAGGGTTTTGGTTGCTGTCAATAACTGGTGCCAGACTACAGTGGGCCGATATAGTCATGCCACAGTCTTGCCTTTTTCGGAGACAACTGTAAACCACCATCATTCTTGAAGAAGTGGGAGCTGAAGGTTGTCGTTCAGCGAAGTGCAGGAAGA
Organism: Oreohelix idahoensis; assembly: GCA_024509875.1. Taxonomy (NCBI): domain Eukaryota; kingdom Metazoa; phylum Mollusca; class Gastropoda; order Stylommatophora; family Oreohelicidae; genus Oreohelix; species Oreohelix idahoensis. The sequence continues at coordinate 8,715 of JAMPIV010003838.1, forward strand.
TTCCTACATCATATTACCAAGTTAGGTGCATGTTTCGGCACCTGATCGCTCAACTAACATTATATTAAAATAAGAGACTGAGAATAGTGATATAAACATTCCATCATTGTCCATAAAAACGTACAAACAACATGCAGAGATGATGATAATAAACAATCAACCAGTGTATACTAGAAGTCACCTCAGTTAAACAATACAACTACACTCTTATATAATAATATGTGTATTATGATCAGAAGATCCATTATGTAAATTGATTGATGTAATTAATCAGGACTGACAATCAAAGTGAAATCATAGAAATTAATTACATCAATCAATTTACACAATGGGTCTTCTGACCATAATACACATATTATTATATAAGGGTGTAGTTGTATTGTTTTACTGAGGTGTATTCTAGTATATACTGGTTGATTGTTTATTATCATCATCTCTGCATGTTGTTTGTAAGTTTTTATGGACACTGATGGAATGTTTATATCACTATTCTCAGTCTCTTATTTTAATATAATGTTAGTTGAGCGATCAGGTGCCGAAACATGCACCTATCTTTGTAATATGATGTAGGAATCTTCCTGCACTTCGCTGAACGACAACCTTCAGCTCCCACTTCTTCAAGAATGATGATGGTTTACAGTTGTCCTCGAAAAAGGCAAGACTGTGGCAAGAATATATCGGCCCACACTAGTCTGGCACCAGTTATTGACAGCAACCAAAACCCTCTGAAATCAGAAGGATATGCCTCTTTCGTAATCAACGTGTATTTTTATACCAGTATCTTATTTTAAGTGCAACATATAATATATAATATATTTATTTGTGCTTAACCTTAATTTTTAACATGTCCCGTTGTTTTACAAAATGTCCCGGGTTTTTTAGGTAAAAATTCGGAAATGTCCCGGTTTTTAAACAAAACATTATGGGAACCCTAGACTAGTTGGCTTGGTTCAGAAGTCCACAGTTTTTTTTTTCTAAGTTAGTGTTTTTTTTTTTCGTCAACTACACGTTCAATTCTTTTCCATGTGCTGTCTTCTCTATTTACGTGATAATTACGTCCTTTGAAATAAGAGCTAATGTTGTTTTTGTGACACGAGTTGTCTCCATGTTCTAACTTTTTCCTCGTATTTTGGGGAAACCCCTAAGGCAAGGCTTGCCAATGTGCTAGTGTTGGCTTTTAGTTTAAAATCAATGCGAAACGAATTAGCATTTCATCTTTCCTTGCCCCTCCTCGTTCCACAATGCATTTTAGGGAAATGTTTCTTAGAACTAGGAAAAGTGATTATGTCAAGTACGAATTTGAAAAATTTGGGTACCGTTTTGTTCGGCTATTTGTTAGAAAATAATAATTTAAAGGCATAGGCGATACCAACAGTTCTAGCAGAAAATTCTTTTATACTTTCTTATTTTGCCTTTATGCCCTATATTGTTATATATTAATTTAGATATTGTATTTAAAAATTCACTACAACTTGTAGAAGCTCTGTATAGCATGAATCAGAGGTGCTGGAATATTCTTCCTTGCCAAACAGTCCCAAAGTTTGCTCCATGGGACCCTGTCAAACGCCTTTTCCAGATCTATGAAACAAAGATGGATCTCACTCTTATACTCAAGGACCTTTTCACTCAGCTGTCTGAGTGTGAAGATTAGGTCTTGAGTACTTCGGTTTGCTCGGAATCCGCACTGGACCTCATCCAATTGTGGCTCAGCTAGGCGTCGGAGTCTCTGCTCTAGGATTCTAGAATAGATTTTACCAGGAACACTGAGAAGGAATATACCTCTATGGTTTCCACACTGTCGATTGTCACCTTTTTTGAAAATTTGTGTTATGATGGCAATCTCCCAATTCTGGTATGGTCTTGTTGTACCACGCTGCCTGTAAAACCCTTATGAGTAATAGGTCGCCTGATGCTCCCATGAACTTAACCATTTCTGGTGTTATACCATCATGCCCTGCTGCTTTGCCCATTTTGATTTTCTCCAGTGCTGCCTTCAGTTCTTCCATCTTTATGTCATCTTCATTATCATTGGTTTTCTCTTCTGTGCTAGTGGTTATCATTTCTGATGCTTCACCATGCTCACCATCCAGGAGTTCTGAGAAATATTCTTTCCATCTTTCCATTACTTCCTTCGGGGAAGTAAGCGATTTGCCTTGCTTGTCCTTTATAAATTTGAGAGGGCATTGTTTTCCTTCCTCGTGTTCTTTAGGGTCTTATAGAACAATTTCTGGTTTTCTTGTGCATCTTTTTCTAGCTTTTCTCCAAATTCTTCCCAGGACTTCTGTTTTGCTGCTAGCACTTTGTTCTTTGCTTCTGTTCTGAGTGTCACATATTCTTTATATTTTTCCATTTGTCCTGTTGTGTTTTTAGCTCCTAAGTATTGTTTCCATGCCATTTTCTTCTCTCTTATTTTCTCTTTGACTTCCTCTGTCCACCAAGGTGTCCTCTTTCTCTTGTTCCCAAGTCGGACTTCACCGCATGCTTCTGCAGCAGCTGTCTTTATGATATCCTTGAAATTAATCCAGAGGGTTTCCAAGTCATCAGGTCGTTCTTCTGTGTTGCTCACCGCTGAAACAATAAGCCCCTGATATCTGGTCTTAATTTCTGGCTCTCTCAGCTTGTAGGTCCTAATGCTCATTTCTCCTGCTCGTTTACTTGGTTTCTTGCGTGATGTTGGGCAGTTCCTAGGCTGAGCAACTCTTTCAGTTGTTCTTTTGATTGTTAGCAGGTAGTGATCACTTCCAATCTCTGGCTCCCTCCAGACTCTAGCATCTCAGACACATTTGAATGAGCTTCTCCGAACAATGGCATAGTCGATCACTGACTTCTCATTCTTTGTTGGTTCACATCTAGTGTATGCATGATTGCGCTTATGGGTTAACTTTGTGTTTGTAATGATCAGATTCTGCTCACTGTAGAATCTAAGGAGTCGCTTTCCATTGTCATTGAGAGTATCTTCTCCATATCTTCCGATAACTCCACCCCATCTAGCATGGTCATTTCCAACTCTGGCATTAAAATCTCCGAGCATGATAACTTCATCTAGGCAGTCATCCACTGTCCTTTGAAGCAGCTCGAAGAATTCCTCCTTGACCTCATCTCTCTCATCCTCATTTCGCCCATACACTATGACCAGGTTGATTATGGTTTCTCCTTCTTTTAGTTTAACAACCATAATGCGCTCTGAGACAAAGTTCCATCTCTTGATACTATCTTTTTGATTTTGGGCCACAATGCAACCCACGCCCCCTTTAGCTTTTTCAGATATGGGTACACCACTGTAGAGCAGCGTGTTGCCATCGAGATCCATGACTCCTTGTCATTTTTTCTTTGTTTCCGTTATAGCCAGGATTTCTAGTTTTGCTTTCCTCATCTCTTCCACCAGCTCCTCTTCCTTCCCATTTATACTTCTTGTGTTCCAAGTTCCATAAGTCGTAGTCCGTAGTCCGTTCCAGTTCGTCGCCTTTAGAATCAGTCCAGTTTTCTCTCTTGTATTGCTCGTAATCGTGATTTAAAGCAAACAGGTGATTGGACTGTTGTGCCTTTGCATGGTGGAGGGGCTGCCTCGTTACGGCCTCCATGCAGGCCGCCCTCCTCCTTTTTCATCCGGGCTTGGGACCGGCATAGACGGAGTTACAAAAGTCTTACTCACTTTAATATTATTGAGTTACAGTTCTGTTTACATTTTATTTCGTCCTTATATTAAATACATTACCCTAGACACACTCAGCCACACAACATCACAGAGCCTATTTTACACAGATTGAGATCTGAGAGGTGGCGGATAGGGACTCTGAGAATCATGTTCATCAACAATTAGACTCAGGGAACTTACACAGCTGACCTCAATCTGTTTACCCCTAATTAATAACACCAGTAACCTCTTTTACCACATATTGGGGTCCTGTCCGGGATTAAAGTAACACCAGACCCTGGGGCTCTATAAATAAACAAATAAGAAAAGTAAAAATTGGTGGAATTTGATGAACTGTCAGTGCCTTTATTAATTAGTTAGATAGTTTGTTAATTTAAAATATATTATTGATAAATTTGTATTAAAAGTGTCGCAAAATTGGTTTCAAGTCATTGCAAACGTGTTCAATTAGATTTATAAACCTGTCAACGATCGATTGACCGCTTTCAAAATGGCGGCGTATCAGCGAAATGTGTATCAGACAGAGGAAATCGTCAACGATAAATAAAAGCAGAAGGGAATCCGTATGAAAAGGATTTTACATTTCAGTACAGGGAAGGATTGTGTATAACTGCATATAAGAAGGAACGGTAGGAAGTTCTCATTTACGGAGATATATGCGTATTTCGGCTGCCCACAGTTACGCTAAAAGCGTGTAACCCACTTCTGTTCTAAATATTAAAATCAACAAATAACAGTTTGGGAATTTACATGGATAGGAAGATAGAGTTTTATCAGCTGTATAAAACTAGATAAGATGGAACAATATGGATATTATATATGCCGAGAATGATAAAGGCAAAATTTCAGTCGACGCACAGATCGGCTGAAATCAATGTTCGGGAAGGATTTCTCAGGCCTAGGTTTAGCTGTGACGTCGACTCTCCGATACGTCCGCGCTATACGTATTTAAAGCGTATCGGTAAAACTGGAGAGATAGACAACGAAAGAGGTTGAGACAGACTGACGGCAGAGATCGCCACTACGCAAAATCCGTTTGAAGTGTGAGCGGATCGCCAAAAGTTTCAGTCGATGTCTGAGGGTAAGCGAAATTATGATAACTACCGTGTATAATATTTGTTATTTCAGGTTCATATAGAATTCACAAAATATGCCTGTATAATAGTCATTGATATAATGTATTGTATTTTTAATATGATCTAAACATGTGCATTGTGGATGATTGTTGCTTGTACAAAAATTAATCACAAATAGCCCCACAGCCTAATGAAGATATATTTATCATATTGCTTTATCGCTTACGAAGATAAAGGCAGTCCCATGGCAGAGATTGTCATAGGGAAATGAAGTGTTAGAAACTTCATCATGGAAGATCCCCGTTTACGAGGTTAAGGTGACTAGTCCCCTTCATCGCTGCCTTTGCCTTCTCTAGTTCGAGCGCACAACTTTGTACCCATTTACAGCTGGTAAACTGGAGTGTTCTACAGCTAGTTTCAGTAGAAAGCAACCTGATCACGTGGTCACTCACTTTATTTATTTTATGTATTAATTTTGGGTAGTTGCTAAGATAGCATCAGTATTTGAATTTGTACTTGATATGATTTAGAAGGATCAAGTTATAGATCAGAAAAGGATGTATAGGAGCAGAGTAAACCAGATGATGTTTATTACGGATATATTAATATTAATTCTGTATCATTGAAATGATGTTACTTGCTATGACTGTATAACTTTGACACCTGATGACTGACTAGTCTGACTTATGTGCTAGTCAGTTACACTTAATTGAAATGTTAATATTAATGCTATATCACTGAAATGATGTCCTTACTTACTATGATTGTATAACGGTGACATCTGATGACTGACTGGTCTGACATCTGTGCTAGTCAGCTACAAGTCTAGCCAGATACTAGCCAAGGCTGATATGTTGCAGGTTCCATGAAATAACTCAAAGCAGACTATCCAGTATCAGAAGCCGGTGTCGTTCATCCGAGGCAATCCCACAAAAGTGCAGGACCCCAAAGAGTGAACTTCAACTGGTCATTGGCATCCCTACTGTTGGGCCTACCAAGTCTGATATCAGCAAAGGACAGTTTCAGCAGTATCAAGTTGGAAAGATAAGTGTCCTGTTTGACACTGACCACCTATACATGTGAAACAGCTAATAGTTGAAAATAATAATTCTGTATGTGACTTCAGAATGTGATAAGTTTATTGAAAGGGAAGATATGAGGTTAGCAGAAGAGAAGAAATTACAGTTAGAAGCTGATAGGGAGGCTAGGAAATTAGAGGCTGATAGAGAAGCTGAAATCAAGAGAATACAATTAGAGGCTGATAGGGAGGCTCAGAAATTGGAGGCTGAAAAGAAGAAAAGAGATTGCAAAGGGAGGCAGAAGAAAAGAGATTGCAAAGGGAGGCAGAAGAAAAGAGATTGCAAAGGGAGGCAGAAGAAAGTAGATTGCAAAGATAACATGAGCTCAGACTCAAGGAACTGGAACTGCAAGGACATGTTCCAGAACATGGACGCAGCCCATATACCTCTGATACTACTGCAAGTCAGGGGACCTCTTATTCAGCCATGAACTTTCACTTAGATCCTTTTGTAGAGAAAGAGGATGACATTGAGTCATTCCTAAATAGATACGAAAGATTAGCTACTAATTATGGGTTAGAAAGGGAGAAGTGGAGTTTAAAATTATCACAAGGACTTAGGGGTACATCTTATGAAGTCTTCTCCAAATTGAGCAGAGAAGAGCAAGAAGATTATGATATTCTAAAACAAGCTCTCTTAGTCAGATATGAGAAGAACAGTGAATTCTATAGGAAGAAATTTAAAAATGCTAAGCTATTGTCTGGGGAGACATACCACCAATTATCTGCCCGACTAGAAACTTATTTGGAGAAATGGACTGCTCTGGGGAAAACCCAAGATTTGAAGGAAATGATTATGATGGAGCAGTTAAGAGAGTCCATGGCTCCAGACTTGAGAAAATTTCTCATGGAACAAGGTGCAGAGAGATTGGGTAAGGTTCTCAATGTTGCTGAGAGATATCAGGCAGCCCAGAAGGAAGTAGCTGAGATTAGAAAGAAACAAACAGAAAAAAGTAATAGAATGCCACAAGACCAAGATGAGTGTTATAATATTAGAGAACAAGGCCCTAGGTTTAAACCAAATTATGATAGGCAAAGATATGATCCTTGAGATAGAAACCATCAAGCAAATGAAAAGAAACCCTACAGACCAGTAGGAAAATGGTGTAAAATATGTAGGATGCAAAATCATAATACAATTGAATGTGGTAGGAAAGTTCTTCCATATCACGCTGCATGCATGATAACAGTGGGAAACAAGGGAAAGGAGGAACTGTCTACAGGGCAGCATAAACTTGTTCATCCCCCCATCTGTGAAGAAGTAAAGTGTAATGGCAATAAGGTGATGTGCCTTTACGATTCGGGATTGGAATATGACTCAGTTGTGAGTGCAACCCTGGTGCACCCTGACCAGTATACCACAGACAAAATGGAGATACAAGGGGCATTAAAGAATACAGTCACCATGACACTTACCGTAGCCAGGATAAATGTCAAAACTACGTACGTGGAAGGAGTGATTAGTGCTGCAGTGTGTAAGGATCCTAATTACCCGCTGGTGTTAGGAAAGAAATATGTGTTTTTAGGGAGCCCTATAAAACCTGTGATAATGGCCACGCTCCATGTCAGGTCGACCCCTAGTAAGGAGGAGGAACCACCACTAAATATTCATCCTAAACAGATGAGAAAGGCCCAGGCAAAGGACAAAACATTAAAACTTTTCTTTGGCAAATTGCAAAATAGCCATAAGAACCAAAGAAAAGGACAATTTTATTTGAAAGAGGGACTGCTTTATAGGAAGGCTGGCGCAGGACCTAAAGGATATGGACAGTTAGTACTGCCATTGGAGTGTAGGAAACAAGTTATGGCACATGCACATGTTGTACCAGATGGTGGACATATGAAGATTGGTACCACCCGTCAAAGGACATCTGTGAGATTTTTCTGGCCAGGTGTAGCTGACGACATTTATCAGTTTATTAATTCCTGTGACCAGTGTAGCAAAGTACATTCCACACGGTGGAAAGAAAATAATAACCAGAGGCTAGCAAAGCATTGTAGCAAACAGGGGCCTGAAATAAAAAATAAAAATGATAAGGTAGACCTAGTGAATAGGCATGCTCCTTCTCAGACCCAGTCTTCCCATAGACCAGTAACACTAGCAACACTACGTATGGTACGAAGAAAACATACAAACCAGTCCACCCCGACCCAAATTGGATCAGGATTCGTGGAACTGGCTGAAAATAGAAATGAGGTTAATTGGCCAACATTGAAATCGAAACTAAATGTTAACCTTAGAAGAGTTGGGAGCGGGCGTTTGGGCAGTTTGCCTAATGTCAAGCTCACTTCAGCATATGGCTATTAACTTAGCATTATAAGGGCACCGGTGACAGTGGTAGTGACCGCCCCTATACAGTCCTTCAGAAGTATTGTACGGACATTGTAGCAATGCTACGGGCGAATTGATTCTGGATGCCGGAATTCTTTTCCCCACATTATATAGTATATCACCAATTGTCGTTGGGCTAAGAAGACAGCTGGTGAATATGGCCTCCACTTGAGTGGCAAATTATATAATTCCATGCGTCTCCTTAGATTCTGCAGTGAGTAGAATCTGATCATTACAAACACAAAGTTCCCCCATAAGCGCATACATGCATACACTAGATGTGAACCAACAAAGAATGAGAAGTCAGTGATCGACTATGCCATTGTTCGGAGAAGCTCATTCAAATATGTCCGAGATGCTAGAGTCTGGAGGGGGCCAGAGATTGGAAGTGATCACTACCTGCTAACAATCAAAAGAACAACTGAAAGAGTTGCTCAGCCTAGGAACTGCCCAACATCACGCAAGAAACCAAGTAAACGAGCAGGAGAAATGAGCATTAGGACCTACAAGCTGAGAGAGCCAGAAATTAAGACCAGATATCACGGGCTTATTGCTGCAGCGGTGAGCAACTCAGAAGAACGACCTGATGACTTGGAAACCCTCTGGATTAAATTCAAGGATATCATAAAGACAGCTGCTGCAGAAGCATGCGGTGAAGTCCGACTTGGGAACAAGAGAAAGAGGACACCTTGGTGGACAGAAGAAGTCAAAGAGAAAATAAGAGAGAAGAAAATGGCATGGAAACAATACTTAGGAGCAAAAAAAAACAACAGGACAAATGGAAAAATATAGAGAATATGTGACACTCAGAACAGAAGCAAAGAACAAAGTGCTAGCAGCAAAACAGAGGACCTGGGAAGAATTTGGAGAAAAGCTAGAAGAAGATGCACAAGAAAACCAGAAATTGTTCTATAAGACCCTAAAGAACATGAGGAAGGAAAAACAATGCCCTCTCAAATTTATAAAGAACAAGCATGGCAAATTGCTTACTGCCCCGAAGGAAGTAATGGGAAGATGGAAAGAATATTTCTCAGATCTCCTGGATGGTGAGCATGGAGAAGCTTCAGAAATGATAAACACTAGCACAGAAGAGAAAACCAATGATGGTGAAGATGACATAAAGATGGAAGAACTGAAGGCAGCACTGGAGAAAATCAAGATGGGCAAAGCAGCAGGGCATGATGGTATAACACCAGAAATGGTTAAGTTCATGGGAGCATCAGGCGACCTATTACTCTTAAGGGTTTTACAGGCAGCGTGGTACAACAAGACCATACCAAAGGATTGGGAGATTGCCATCATAACACCAATTTTCAAAAAGGGTGACAATCGACAGTGTGGAAACCATAGAGCATATCCCTTCTCAGTGTTCCTGGTAAAATCTACTCTAGAATCCTAGAGCAGAGACTCCGACGCCTAGCTGAGCCACAATTGGATGAGGTCCAGTGCGGATTCCGAGCAAACCGAAGTACTCAAGACCTAATCTTCACACTCAGACAGCTGAGTGAAAAGACCCTTGAGTATAAGAGTGAGATGCACCTTTGTTTCATAGATCTGGAAAAGGCGTTTGACAGGGTCCCCTGGAGCAAACTTTGGGACTGTTTGGCAAGGAAGAATATTCCAGCACCTCTGATTCATGCTATACAGAGCTTCTACAAGTCTTGCAGAAATTATGTGAGGACAGCAAACCATAAGTCGGAAGAGTTCAGGACCACCACTGGTGTAAGACAAGGTGATATCCTATCACCTTACCTCTTCATACTCCTTATGGACGATGTCATTAAGGCATGTAAGGAGAGAACAAGAAAGTATTCAGTGGGGTACTGGAAGATGAGTCAGGTCTATATTTCGGAGCTGGCATTTGCAGATGATGTCGCCCTGATTGCTAAATCAGAGGCACATCTCCAATCCAACCTGCAAGTCTGGAAGGAAGAGCTGGAGAAGAGAGGGATGGTCATAAGCAGCTCTAAAACAAAATCCATGGTGATATCACGAGAAGAAAGAAAACATCAGATTAAGCTGGGAGAACAGGTCCTGGAGCAGGTCGACCACTTTAAATACCTCGGAGCTATTATAGACCGAAAGGGAGGCATCAAAGAAGAGTTGGCCACTCGAAAAGCAGCAGCTGGGAGACTTTTTCATGCCATAAATCGAGGATTCCTCAGCAAGAGAGAGGTTGGTAAGAAAACGAAGATGGCTGTATACCGCTCCACCTATGTCCCAGTCTTGACATACGGATGCGAGTCATGGGCAATGACTACAACCCATAAAAGCCAGATCCAAACCTCAGAAATGAGGTATCTCAGGAAGGTGGTTGAAGTAACAAGAAGAGACATGGTACGCAACCAGACGATACGTCAAGGCCTTAAATCCTACCCCCTGCAGACCCAAGTAGAACAGTCCCAATTAAGATGGTTTGGCCATGTCTGCAGAATGGGAGAAGATCGGATACCACGACTAGCATGGGAAACAAAGAGCCAAGGATCCAGACCCCGAGGACGACCCAGAGTCCGCTGGGAGGACAACATTAGACAATCTTTGAAGGATCGAGGACTAGAATGGAACCAGGCCAGGAGGAAGACCGCCGATAGGATAGTCTGGCGCTCTCTCTTCCAAACCTCTACACCTCACGGTAGAAGGGGAACGACTAAGTAAGTATTTAATGATAATCAGCATGGGACAGGCAGTCGCACCTGCAGCTGTTTATTAACACAAACTGCAATAGATACTTGGATTGCAGAGGTCTGAGGCATATTTCTTGAGAAGTGCCTACTTTGAATGACTCACCTTTAGTAACCCAGGATCAAACTAAAGCAGAGTTGAGTCAATTTGATCGAGATTGTAACACAGATAATAAAGCTGCACTAGTGGTGCAGGCTTTTTAAACCGGGGAGATATGTGATGAAGTGACTCTGTGTCACAACGCGCTCAAATTTCCCCGATTCAAAAATCTAGTAACGTAAATTCACAACCTATAAACCACTCCTACTATATTTGAAAAATTGCTAAGGGCAAGGTCAAACTTATCGCTACAAATTGGACACAATAATTTGATTTTTCCACTATTACACTTAAAACATCGATAAATAAATTCCATGTTTGACCTTGGTCTCAAGGCCATCGGCAATTCAACCGCTACCATTTAGAATAAAGCATTTGAATTTTCTAACGCCAAGCGTAAAAATACCCCCCTCCCCTCCCCAAACACACACGCACACGCTCGACCCTTCCCAATATTTATGACGAAAGCCGTAGAACTTTGCAACGAACCAAACTTATTACTTCGTTTTATAGGGAAGAGAGAAGGTGGATTAAAATGGAAATCAAGCCTAACTTGTGCGTTTGAAAAGAAACTTAGATATTTTATTTCTTTATAAATAACAGGGATGTCTTGAAGGGTAGCGCTAATATTGGTTAATATATGTCATAAAAGATTTTCCCTTACAATAAATTATCTGGCCTTAGAAAATTATTTTATTAATATTTTAGTTCAGTGAACAGAGCACTATAAATTAGAAAAAAATTACCAAGATGAAAACGGGGATAAATGGGTAAAGGAAACCTATATAGGAAGATAGAGGACAGTTGTCCTTTTAATAATCACTTTTAATATTAAAATTTGACCCATTAATAACCAAGACATTGTATAAATAAAAATTGACACAGACGAACAAACACACTTATCAACTGCTCAATTTGGTTGCGTAAGAAAAGTTAGAAATTTCTTGACACGCGGGTAAGGCACAATAAGTATTTGTTTTGATTTAATTAACATGCAGGCCACAATTTGTGTTACGAAGGCCAAAATAGGAATGCAGTTTTTCCGAGTGAAAGAAAGGCATAAAATATTTGCTAGTGGCTTACAAATTTTGCGCATGCCAATGCAGTAACCCAGAAGGGATATTGGCTTTTGCAGTGCCATAAATGTTTAAATATTATGTAAAATCATGTAGAGAATGTTAGAAAGAATTTATCCACAGGTTTCAGTGCTAGGTTAAGCACACCCTATCTATTGTATGAACGAAAAACCCTGTATAGGATGTTGTAAAGAGATATTAAGGGATCACAAGCTATGTACTGTACACCCCTATCTATTATATGGAAGAGACTTCTTGGAGGAGGAAACAAGAGCTATGTACTATCACTGAAGAAGAATGTTTACACAGCAGGGGTGTTAAACAATGGAAGATACAGATTGGTGCAATGATCAGCACACATAGCTGATCAGGGTGAGTTGTTACCGTGTTTGTGTGTGGAATTAAATATTATATGAGATCTATATGGGGAGAGCATTTTCCTCTCATTACAGGTCATTTACCAGCATACCCATTGGTGGCAGGAAACCGGGTGTGGGAAGAAAGTTTGGGAGGAACTCTCAGCCTGGTTGCCGCAGCTACCCCATTTCTTCAGCTCTAAAGCCAGTTGAATGCATATGAGAACCCAAGGGCCAACAGTTGTCACCAGTTTATAAGTTAAGTCCGTTAGACCGGCACTGAGAGTGTAACATCAATTATTCCACCACAACCATAAGCATAATAATAAATAATAAACTCTTCTTGACATGATGACAAAGACAATCTGTCCAACATAGTAACAGTGATACGTACAAGCAGATAGACAGATCAGTGGGTGGAAATCTTACAGTGATCTTTATTCCTAGAAACAAGATACTTGGACAGAGTTCCAGTTATTTATTTTAAATAGTGTATATAAACAAATTTATTGAGTTGGACAATCCCTGTCCCAGAAAAATTGAGGTACAGGGAAATTAAATTGTAATAAAATTACCTAAACTTTAACAAAAGTCTTACTCACTTTAATATTATTGATTTACAGTTCTGTTTACATTTCATTTCGTCCTTATATTAAATACATTACCCTAGACACACTCAGCCACACAACATCACAGAGCCTATTTTACACAGATTGAGATCTGAGAGGTGGCGGATAGGGACTCTGAGAATCATCATTATCAACAATTAGACTCAGGGAACTTACACAGCTTGAGCTAAATCTGTTTACCCCTAATTAATAACACCAGTAACCTCTTTTACCACATCTTGGTCGTCCTGGTGGTCTGGATCCCTGGCTCTTTGTTTCCCATGCTTGTCGTTGTGGTAAAGTGGGATGTTATAAATATTTATAGGGGACTTAGTGTACTGACTGAGATCAGCTGTGAAGGTATCTGTATCTAATAGGTGTAGTGTTTTACAGATAACCTTTCTTTGCTACCACATTTATACCTCAGTCAGGCTTATTCTGGAATATTGTGATGACTACGTTGAATGTCTAGGGTTATGAAAGTGATGAAGTGTATGTTCACAACAACCAACAGACAGATAAACAATTTAGTTTAATCCACAATACTTTACAACACAGTGATACTCACATACATAGAACACTCTATAAGACTACCTTAATAAGTCAAGTTTTAAAGTTTAAAATTATATGTATTAATTACTGCAAATATTAGATATCCTGATTCAAATACAAAGTGAACCAGGAATCACAATCAAATGTAATCACAATTATATGTACACAATTTATATATATGATCTTTGTATTGACATATATTATTATTAATATTATTATTATCATATGTGTGTAAGTTGTGAAGTAGTACTATGAGGTATTACTGGCTTTTTCAAGCTAGGTTGTTGTTTGTCATCATGACTTTAAGTGTTTGCTTTTGGTGGAAATCATATTGGGAAACGATCACAGTTCCTGTCATTTGAAACAATTTATTGTCCCTCTTTAATTAATATAATGTCAATTTTTAGGGGGGGGGGGGGTACATAGGATTGAGCTGCTCTGGCCACAGAATCTTATCTGCTGTGAGGGCGGCAGGAAACAGTCTCCTCTGCTCGCTTGCTTCACCGTGTTCTTGAAAAGCAATAATGGTCGCTATCTTGACCAAGGAGTAAGCTAAAAGCCTCTGGATTCAGCAAGACTCAGACCAGGTGCTGCTTCAATAAGTAAGGACCACGGTCCCTGAAACAAGAAGGTTGTACCTCCTACTTCAGAACTAATTTATAATCTATTTCCACACTGAGCACAATACATAACAAACACTGAGTTCAGAGCGGTAGGCCAACTGCTAGCCTCTCATGTAATAATATTCACCAGTATTCCTCTCCCTAATGGTTACTACGCCTCTGCAATTTCAGCTGTAAGTTCTTCTATACAATAAGATAGGTGTCAGTGTACTATTTGGTAATTCCATGTAGGCCTAGGCAGTTAAACTCCTCTCCGACAAGTTTTGTTCAGGTTGGAGCAATATCCAGGCTTTGCCTCATGTTTGCTACTGAACCACACACATATACAGACATAAATTATCAATTCACATTCAATTTTCATCAAAAAGATATCAAATATGTCAATCTTACCACAATTCATTGAAATAATACACAAATACGTTGACCGGCGATGAATATGGCACAAATTCCGATCTGCCTCTGTCCCAGGCTTTTATTTAGAAAAAATATAAGCTGGTTCTCAACGCACTGTTTCTGAGTAAGTTTATTTTAAAATGTGGCACTGAACTGACGCTCCTAATTGACTATATTGGCGGGTCTAACCAATCGGGCCATGTTTACACAGCTTTTCAAAAAAGTACCCCTATTACCGTTTCCCCTAACAACAAAAAATTTGTATTTGTAGTCCGACTAATCGTGTTTCGCCTTACATTTACTTCTATCCAATCAAATAGGATTTAACATGGTGGCCTATTTCCCGTAAAATGGTGGTTTCAAAACATGCCACTGTGCGATTATTATTTGGTGTTGTCTGACACCCTCACTATTTTCTTTTGGCTATAATTTGTTAATTCCTAGACTATTTGCCTAACACTTAACATATTCTTTGTCAGCAAGTCCTAAGGAACCCAAATATATAAGTTTTAAGGGAGCTAAGTGGCTGCGTTCAAAATATGTATTTTCTTCTAGGATAGTCGTGCTGGTGCCACCTCCTCACTTCCAAACTTAAGGGTGTCTGCTGTACTGTCAGACTAATGTCAGGAGTTTAGACATAAAACAGTAGAATGTCATGTTTCCCAATAAGCATGTTACAGGTTTTAAAACCTAACCCTCGTAGTTGTAGTGTTTTTTATCACTGTCTTTCTGAAAAAAAGTTAGTGCCTCATGCGTTTCGCGTGTTGGGGGTGGCATTAATATCGCGAGACTGTGGTAGTATTGCAAGTGTTCCTCCGATCAGCCCCCCTCTCTCTATCCTACGGTCATCTGTCTTTTCATTAACTAAAATGAAATTAATGCTAGTATTAATCTAGGTCAGCTGGCGTATCTCAAGGTTTTCTTAGAAATACAGTACACGTGTTATTGTTGTGTGGAAACGCGCGTATGCTGCTGTAGGCTTTACTATCAAACGTGAAACGCTACAATTTGCAGACGAAGTAGAAAAGAAAATGGGGGATTTTATACGCCATTGTGACAGCACTGTACTTTAACCATTTCTCTTTCCTTTTATTGAATTAATGCGTTAGGCTTTACATTTACCTGATAATTTATATATGTGGATTAGAACTTCTCACGACAGTCGTGGTAGCCGATCTTCTCCCATTCTGCAGACGTGGCCAAACCATCTTAGTTGGGACTGTTCTACTTGCATCTGCAAGTGGTGGGATCTTAGGTCTTGACGTATCGTCTGGTTGCGAACCATTTATTTCAACCACCTTCCTCAGATACCTCATTTCTGATTTTTGGATCTGGCTTTTGGGGGTTGTAGTCATTGCCCATGACTCGCATCCATATGTCAAGACTGAAACATAGGTGGAGCGGTATACAGCCATCTTCGTTTTCTTACCAACCTCTCTCTTGCTGAGAAATCCTCGATTTATGGCCTGAAAAAGTCTCTTAGAAGCTGCTTTTCGAGTGGCCAACTCTTCTTTGATGCCTCCCTTTTGGTCTATAATAGCTCCGAGGTATTTAAAGTGGTCGACCTGCTCCAGGACCTGTTCTCCCAGCTAAATCTGATGTCTTCTCTCTTCTCGTGATATCACCATGGATTTTGTTTTAGAGCTGTTTCTGACCATCCCTCACTTCTCCAGCTCTTCCTTCCAGACTTGCAGGTTGGATTGAAGATGTGCCTCTGATTTAGCAATCAGGGCAACATCACCAGCAAATGCCAGCTCTGAAATACAGATCTGTCTCATCTTCCAGTACCCCACTGAATACTTTCTTGTTCTCTCATTGCAGGCCTTGATGACATCGTCCATGAGGAGTATGAAAAGATAAGTTAACAGGATAACACCTTGCCTTACACCAGTGATGGTCCTGAACTCTTCTGACTTATGGTTTGCTGTCCTCACATAACTCCTGCAAGACTTTTAGAAGCTCTGTATAGCATGAATCAGAGGTGCTGGAATGTTCTTCCTTGCCGAACAGTCCCAAAATTTGCTCCAGGGGACCCTGTCAAACGCCTTTTTCAGATTTATAAAACAAAGATAGATCTCACTCTTACACTCAATGGCCTTTTCACTCAGCTGTCTGAGTGTGAAGGTTAGGTCTTGAGTGCTTCGGTTTGCTCGGAATCCGCACTGGACCTCATCCAATTGTGGCTCAGCTAGGCGTCGGAGTCTCTGTTCTAGGATTCTAGAGTAGATTTTTTTTACCAGGGACACTGAGAAGGGATATGCCTCTATGGTTTCCACATTGTCGATTGTCACCTTTTTTTTTTTTTTTGTTTGCGTTCGCCCGCTAATACTCGAGGCGAAATCTCAGGTTATTATTTTATGTCTAACCTGACATTGATTTTACGTGAGTATCCCTTTATTTCTGGTGACCCTCGCCATTCAGGCAAATACTCGCCGATTTCGGAGGTACCCATTGCAGCTGGGTCGGCTCAGGAGCCGCCAGTCCCTGGTCGACGACACTCCTTCAAATGTCCTCGCCAGGTCTCGAGTTAATCCAGTCCAAATCCCGGTCGACGAAAAATCCTCAAATGCCGTCGCCCGGGTTTGATCCTGTATCACCCGGTCGCCAGAGCGGTGTTGTAACCACTACGCTTGCGCGGCTCCCCGTCACCTTTTTTAAAAATTGGTGTTATGATGGCAATCTCCCAATCCTTTGGTATAGTCTTGTTGCACCACGCTGCCTGTAGGACCCTTAAGAGTAATAGGTTGCCTGATGCACCCATATACTTAACCATTTCTGGTGTAATACCATCATGGCCTGCTGCTTTGCCCATTTTGATTTTCTCCAGTGCTGCCTTCAGTTCTTCCATCTTTATGTCATCTTCACCATCATTGGTTTTCTCTTCTGTGCTAGTGGTTATCATTTCTGATGCTTCACCATGATCACCATCCAGGAGTTCTGAGAAATATTCTTTCCATCGTTTCATTACTTCCTTCGGGGAAGTAAGCAATTTGCCTTGCTTGTCCTTTATAAATTTGAGAGGGCTTTGTTTTTCCTTCCTCATGTTCTTTAGGGTCTTATAGAACAATTTCTGGTTTTCTTGCGCATCTTTTTCTAGCTTTTCTTCAAATATTTCCCAGGACTTCTGTTTTGCTGCTAGCACCTTGTTATTTACTTCTGTTCTGAGTGTCACATATTCTCTATATTTCTCCGTTTGTCCTGTAGTGTTTTTAGCTCATAAGTATTGTTTCCATGCCGTTTTCTTCTCTCTTATTTCCTCTTTGACTTCCTTTGTCCATCAAGGTGTCCTCTTTCTCTTGTTCTCAAGTCGGACTTCACCGCATGCTTCTGCAGCAGCTGTCTTTATGATGTCCTTGAATTTAAGCCAGAGGGTTATCAAGTCATCAGGTTGTTCTTCTGTATTGCTCACCACTGCAGCAATAAGCCCCTGAAATCTGGTCTTAATTTCTGGCTCTCTCAGCTTGTAGGTCTTAATGCTCATTTCTCTCGTTCGTTTACTTAGTTTCTTGCGTGATGCTGGGCAGTTGCTAGCCTGAGCAACTCTTTCAGTTGTTCTTTTGATTGTAAGCAGGTAGTGATCACTTCCAATCTCTGGCCCCCTCCAGACTCTAGCATCCCGGACATATTTGAATGAGCTCCTCCTAACAATGGCATAATCGATCACTGACTTCTCATTCTTTGTTGGTTCACATCTATTGTATGCATGTATGCGCTTATGAGGGAACTTTGCGTTTGTAATGATCAGATTCTGCTCACTGCAGAATCTAAGGAGTCGCTTTCCATTGTCATTAAGTATCTTCTCCATATCTTCCGATAACTCCACCCCATCTAGCATGGTCATTTCCAACTCTGGCATTGAAATCCCCGAGCATAATAATTTCATCTAGGCAGTCATCCACTGTCCTTTGAAGCAGCTCGAAGAATTCCTCCTTGACTTCTGCTCTCTCATCCTCATTTGGCCCTTACACTATGACCAGGTTGACTATGGTTTCTCCTTCTTTTAGTTTTACAACCATAATGCGCTCCGAGACAAAGTTCCATCCCTTGATACTATCTTTTTGGTTTATGGCCACATTGCAACCCACGCCCCCTTTAGCTCTGTCAGATGTGGGTACACCACTGTAGAGCATCGTGTTGCCATCGAGATCCATGACTCCTTGTCCTTTTTTCTTTGTATTAATAATAATTCACCGTGGTTAACTTCACACTGTGAAGTGGCCTCAACAGATATGGATAAGGGACAGATACTGAGGGCAATTAATGATCGCCCCAAGCGTCCGATTGACAAAAGGTTAGAGCGCTGGTCTTTTGCGGCAAAGGTGCCGGTTTCGAATCACTGTACCGACACGCCACAGTCTACCCAGCTTTAAATGGTGTAGCCGTGCGTGTTGATGGTGTAGATGTGTAGTGGGTGTTCGATATTTGCCCTATCAGTGGGTAGTTGATGATGATAGTGATTTACTCTACACGAATACAAATAGCTGAGCACAGATGGTGGGTGATTCAACTCGAAAGAGCAGACTGCGCTCTAACAACGATGTAACGAACGTGCAAATGTTTATTTACATCTATTCACATCTCAGCAATCAAGCGGGAGGGGATTCTTCTGCCCAACCTTCCACCGTAGTGTACAACTTTTGTACAGCAGCTTAATTATATGATCAAATTCAAAATATCGTCTTTGCATCCCTCTGTTATTCCCTTCTTGTCTCTGTCCAAGCCGCTATTCTCTTCTGCTGTAACTGACTCTATCTAGAACTGGCTTGAGAACCGCTGATTGTATCTTTTAAACGTTACTGTCTCTGAGTTAGCTCACTCTACTTGATAAGTTATTTTTCACTTTAGGTCAGAGTTCTATCTTCAACAGACTGTGTGATCGTTTTGGGTATCTTTACTAGACTGGCCTACACCGCCTGGGTTGACTATTTCTACCAAAGTCTATGCCTCACACATCTATCAGCTACTACAGTTTATTCATACCCGATGGTCTTCGAAACTTGGGAGAAATCTTGCACTCATTCAACTCTTTAACACATGGGAGAGAAAACAAATTCCCATCTAACGCCTATCGCGTCTGCATCTGAACTGCTAACGCCTATCGCATCTGAATCTCAACTGCATAACTTATTTTCTTCCATTTACCATTACAATTCTAAAATCTCCCTAACTCATACTTTGTCACGAATCGTTCACGCAAAAGCCCGTGCACTTTACTCCGTATTCACCAAAACAACTCACCCCAAAATACCTAAGGGACATAATAATAATTTACCTCCCTTCGCTAAATAAATATATAATCCATCTATTCTTCTCCCTCATTTTTTGGCACTCTTCCACCCTTTTAGAAGCAATGTATACAGAGCTTAAAAGGGAATGAGCAGCTAAACAAAACTAGACACCAAACTCATAAACAAAATCCTAGTAAGAGCACAAGAACCACTATTGAACACGAGAATAAAACGAGGTTACAACTACTTCATAACTGACTACACACAGAACTTTAGGAATATTCACACAATAAATATCAAACCACAAGCAAAGGAAGTTACATATAGATTAATTTACAGCATGACACCCATTGTTCATGGATCAGGAAAGGCAGGGATAATAGCGCAAAAATGCAGGTTATGCAGTGGCAACATACAAGAAACTGAAGACCACTTGTTTTACCAATGCAGCTGGTGTAGTCGTTGTTTGGGATGATGACTAATTGACTACTGGTGCTGATAACGCGAATGTTATTTGGTTATATGGCGATCAGGCAACAGGAAGATCAACAGGGCACGTCAACAAATGCCAGTGCCAAATTAAGCACACTGGAACTCTTGTATTGATTTATACAGTTTATTAGACAATCACGTTTGACGTACGATAAGACGGGCAGAGTATATCATATATGATCAAGCAATTTAGATCATGAGCTTGAATGACATCTATTATTATAACGGCCGACCTCTCAAGGGCAGACATACCCATTATGACCAAGGGTATGTGATACATCAAAGATTGTCCCATCTTTAAATGGCCTCGTAAACAATATATCTGGCATATCTGAATATCCTATTTGAGGCATCAAAGTAAACAATACATATATAATCCTAAGTCCTGAATTTGAATGACCTCTCATCATCTGCCGTAATCCATCGGACGGCGAAAATATAATTTATATCTGTATTCACGTTTGTGATATACTTCTTCCAAGCGGCACGTACTTGAAAAATAATCGGCTGGATCCACTAACTTCACTTTATTCTTTGATCCATTTCAGTACACCCTAATGGAGGGTCAATAATTCCCCATTGAATGTGCTGACTAGATTCATTATGGCGAAACTGCAAAATATATATTTATTTTCATTAGCTTCAATGACAAACTTACTGTGAAGTCCTCACGACGATAGCTTCCACATGGAAGGCCGTATAACATAGACATTAACAGTAGTATACCCGTAATATGGGGTTCGAACAAACAGACCAATGTCTGACTTCCATCACAGCCATTACATCTCTCTCTGAGGTCACTGCGTCATCTAGTGTTTAGCAACAAAACGCAAAAATACCCACGCACAAATATGTGCGCTTCCGTGCGCGATGAATTTAATTACAAATATATTCTTACCACATTTGTTTATGCGTACCCTCTTAACAGGAGTAAGACCCGTGTCTACTTTAATACTGTTAAGGACCCAAAAAGGACGTAACAGCCGCACAGTTGTCCCTACCATAAACAAATTAAAAGGAATAATAGCTTCCAACACAAATCAAGTACCTGACATGTACAGAACCATCATGCTAAATACTTTGACAAAGACACCAAAACAGACAGAACTCAAACTACTATCCTTATTAGCTGCATTCAGACACCTAGTATGGATTTGTGGGAACAGGGCAGTACACGAAAGCAGACATTACGACTGTCGCGTGGTGAGAAAAAATTACGCAAGACAAATTCTTGGTTCGTGATACGTTTAAACCGAGCGGACGCGAGTGCCTCTCTCTATCATTTTCTAGCGCTGTGTACGGGCTACATAAAACGAAGCGATATTTGTTTTTGATGGCTAACGAAAACAATTCATATAAAAGGAAGGAATGTTCAGAAAGAGTTGATAACACTAGTCAACAAATTTTCAAAAGTTATTTGTACCAGAAATTAAATATACCATTTCTTATTGATTTTGACATGCTGATTTCAAATATCATAATGAAATTCACCAATTGGCTCTGGGTTTTTTTTTAAATGATGAATTTACATTACAGTAATACAAATAATGTATGCTTGTTTAATTCTCTGGGGTGAACAGCTAGTCTTTCTACTTTAGCATTATAAAAATTGTGGTTACATACTCAATTAATTGATATTTCAACATAAAATGATAGAAAAAATAAAAAAACATTATTTAAAGTTCACATATCATGTTTTAAAAAGGCACATTTGAACCCATTCCGTCATTATTCAGTCGCTGTTCGAGCTCTCTTTGCTTGCTTCTTGTAGTCAATCGATGAGGTGTCTCTTGTCACAGTCCAACAGTAATCAGCAAGCATTGAAGGGCTCCAATTGCCTTGATACCTTGTCTCCATAGCAGCAATGTCCTGGTGAAATCGTTCACCATGCTCATCACTGACCGCTCCACAGTTTGACGTAAAGAAATCCAGATGAGAATCCAGAAAATGAATTTTCAAAGACAGTGGTGTCGACAAGTGCTGGGTTCTCAATGTTCTTACTGCCAGGCTGCAATGACAGCCTGAATGGCCAATGTCTTCTGATGTAATGGTCACTTCGTGCACGGCTATCCCACTCACAGAGAAAGCAACAGT
This sequence comes from Oreohelix idahoensis, assembly GCA_024509875.1. Taxonomy (NCBI): domain Eukaryota; kingdom Metazoa; phylum Mollusca; class Gastropoda; order Stylommatophora; family Oreohelicidae; genus Oreohelix; species Oreohelix idahoensis. The sequence continues at coordinate 31,059 of JAMPIV010003838.1, forward strand.
ACTTGGTGTATCCATCCTGTAGTCCAAGCAAAAGGGCGACCACTTTTAAGTCACCGCAAAGTGACCAATGATGATAATCGTAGTTTATACACTTCAAAAGCTGCTTAATGTTTTCATGTTTCTTTCATATGAACTGCGTGACCAACTGGAATTGACGGTAACACATTACCATTATTCAACAAAACAGCTTTAAGACTCGTCTTGGATGAATCAATGAAAAGCCTCCACTCTTCCGATATGTAATTGATTTTGAGGGCTGCTGTTAAACCAGAAATGTGGCACACAGAAAGATCACCCTCTTTGAAAAAGAATGTAATAAGCAGCTTCTGGCGGTTCCTATACACAGAAATTGTAACATCTTCTGCCAGGAGGTTCCACTGTTGCAATCTGGAACCCAAAAGCTCCGCCTTGTTCTTCGGTAAATTCAGATCTCTTACAAGATCATTCAGTTCACCTTAGGTTATTAAGTGTGGTTTAGTGGATGTAGTTTGCTCAAAATCTGGGTCGCTTGAGGTTGATGGTTCAGGACCACCAATGTCCTCTTCTTCATCAGTGGAAGCAGCTGAAAATGATTCTGGCATTTTGGAAACTGGTAGGTCATCGCCATGTGGTACCGGACGTATTGCAGATGGGATGTTTGGATATTCCAGAGTCCATTTTTTCTTCTTTGATATGCCTTTCCCAATTTTAGGGACCATGCAAAAGTAACAGTTGTTGAGATGATCAGTGGGCTCTCTCCAAATCATTGGGACTGCAAAAGGCATAGCTTGCCTTTTGCCAGTCAACCACAGTTTAAGATGTGCTGCATATGTATTGCAGCATATGTGTGGCGCCCAGCTCTTATCTTGATCTCCTATTCTGCAGCCAAAATACAAACTTCAAAAATACAAACAAAATACAAGGCCTTCTTAATCACTTTAGTTATATTTCGTTTTTGTGATAGAAATGTCACCTGACCACATATATAACAGAAATTGTTAGCACTGTTCACACATGTCCTAGGCATTTCTAACTACGATACTTTTGATAAGAACAAATGCACTAACTAATGGCAAAATTTTATCAGAGATAAGATATTTATACACAAAGGTGATGTAATCATAGGTAGGATTGCATCATCAACTTCTAGTTACATTTTTATTGGTCATTAGAAAAAAATTATGCAATCGCCCACAACAGTTGCGTCATATATATAAATTGACCATAATTAAATAAACTAGTAGCATATATCTTTAAAACTAGAGCTAATCAACATTTTTTAATGTCATTTTCGTTTTCAGCACACCAAAATTAGTTAAGATGAGCTATTTTCATTTCTGGTACATTTTGGTTGTTGACTAGTGTAATAGTATCGTTAGGAGCGGAGAAGTCCACATTTATTTCCTTTCAAACAACTAATTCCACCGTTGTTGCAAAAAGAAGATAGAAGCTTGAGAACATACAACTTCATCATATTTTGTCAAGTTAAGCCACTTTGGAAAATTATATAAATTCTAAGACAAACCCAATAGAGGAAATTATTGGAGGGAAAGAAGCTGTTGAGGGTACAATTAAAGTAAGGTATAAACACACATGATTCATACAAAAGATAAAAATAACGGAACGGAGGAAGAAAATAAGAAAACGCAAAACCGCTGCGCGAGCTGTTTGGAACGAACATTTTAGCCGCAGACATGAGATGCTTTCTCGCTCCCTCGCTGGCTGTGTATAAATAGACAGAAATCGTGGCAGACAGGTTACACACGAAAAATTGAAACCTCGGAAGAGAGACGAATCTGAAGGCAGAGAGGGAGAGAAGGATCAACACCTGAGCAAGTTCATTCCTATTTGTTATGCCGGGCAGTTGAACTTTTGCCAAGCCTTCAGTCAGTTCTACTTCTGATTTATCCTAAAAGGGGTATGTAATATTACGAATATATATGTATGTATGTATGCAAATGCTTATTTTACAGGTTTGATAATTAAATTAAACTGCGAGACCACATTTGAATTCAAAATGGATAATGAGGCAAGGACCAGGATGCATAATAGAGATGCGCAGGAATGGAAAGGCAGAACTAATGGAAGGCCTATGGTGTATAACATTGTTTTATTGATGACTGAAATTCAAACTGACTGTAGAAGGAAAATGCAGCATCATGACTGTGTACAGAAATTGTATTATGTATTTTTGAAAATGTAATCACTTAAATTTGTCATTGCTTATACACTGCCATTGAACCAGAACTTATGCCATACCTATAAGCATACACTGAACACATCACCTCACAACACGCAGACCGGTGAGAAATCACCACACAAGGACTAGCCACATGCTACATATTTTGCAGGTTTACTGGTCTAGTTTGGAACAGCCTGATCTGAAACTACCATCCACTCAACGTATACTGTGTGCGACGGAGTTCAAGTGTTTTGGCTCCATCATTCCTTGGCTAGCCAAACATAAGATCCTAGAAGCTGGATTCCAACTACACTCGTGTGTTACCAGACATTGTCCAGGACTGAAAAGCTAAGTCCTAAGTGTTAATATTCCAAAAACTTCTGTGAGATCCCAAAAGAGACCGTGTAGTGATGAAAAGTGTAATCTGTGTTTACCCAGTGCAGGCAAAAGACATTAAGATTAACGTAGACATGAACTTTATGTAAAAAGTTATAAATATTGTTGATTTTGTATTTTTTCATTGTAATTGAAATTCTCTGATTTTCAAAGGAGAAATAAGAAACTAGATGTACATTAATAAATAATTCAGTAAATTGTAATTTTATGACTTGTCAATTTCTTATTGTTGACAGTTATATTTTGCTGTATTATTGTTGTCACAGTATAGTTAGGTGACGATGGCACTCTAGAGCTCTTGATCCATACTAATTCCATCCAGTCGTGTGCTCTTTACAGCTATAGCTATACCTGTGCCATTCTTACACCAGTACTCTTCTCCGAGACTGGAATACACCTCTCTAAACTAAATTTACGTGTCTAGTCTTCTACTCTATCAACATCTGCCACTCTTATTAACTCATTACTTCACATTTTGGGGGCTCGTTCGCGGGATAATCTTATTATCCTCAGCCAGTATCTTTCTTTCTTGTAGGAAGCCTTGGAAATAGTACATTTAAAAAAAAAGTAAATTTTAAATTTTTTTGAAAGTACCTTTGTAGTACACAAGTTAAACAGTGGTCTCTCACATTGGTTGAAGGAATATTGTACGTCTGTATTAAGTTAGCTTAAGTAATTAATTAGTAGTAACATTAGATACTCCTTTCAACGTAACACCATGGCTGACTTGGTAAAGTTCAAAACTGCGATCATGCAGATGGGTAAAGAACTTGGTTTGTCAGGTGAAGCTCTCATCCAGTATGTTACTACAGAAGTGGATAAGCATATGGACAGGGAAGAAAGAAAGTTGCAATTAGAGACTGAAGCAAAGAAATTAGAGGCTGATAGAGAAGCAAAGAAATTAGAGGCTGATAGAGAAGCAAAGAAATTAGAGGCTGAAACTAGGCGGTTAGAGGTTGAGGCTGAAGCTAGGAGGTTGGAGGCTAAGAGAGGACATGAGCTGAGGATGAGGCTGCTGGAACTTCAATCGGTTGCTAGTTCCAGTGGGAGCACCTCACCTCACTCTGACAACAGTAACTCCAACCAAAGTACTTCAAATGGAGCCATGAACTTTCATATGGACCCATTTGTTGAGAAGGAGGACTTCATAGAAGCTTATATAGACAGATTTGAACGGCTTGCCACAACTTATGGTTTAGAAAAGGAAAAGTGGAATTTGAAGCTATCTCAAGGATTGAGAGGAGTTTCTTATGAAGTATTCTTGAAACTACAAAAGGAAGATCAAGAAGATTTTGAAGCTATGAAGCAGGCATTGCTTGTTCGTTATGAACAGAACTCTGAGGCTTATCGGAAAAAATTCCGAACTGCTAAGAAGGAGGCTGGAGAGACTTATCAGCAATTTACGACACGATTGGAGACTTACCTACTAAGGTGGTTTAAGTTAGGAAACTTTTCTCCAGATTTGGAGGGGCTAAAAGAGATGATGTTGATAGAACAGCTACTAGATTCCATAACCCCTGAAACTAAAAAGTTCCTGATAGAGAATAAAAGAGATAGGTTAGATGACATAATCACCTACGCAGAAAGCCACCAACTGGCTCAGTCCATGAATCAAGGAGCTAAGAAGAAACATGAAGAAGTATTTAAGAAACCACAAAACTATACAATGTCTGAAGGAAGTGGCCACAACCAGGACCACACATTCAAGAATAGGCCCAGATGGGACTACAAGAAAAGAACCCCTTTAGGATCAGACTGGAGACCTTCAAGAAAGGGAGATAAGTGGAGCAAATTTTGTAAGATGAACAACCACCATACAACAGAATGTGGTAGGAAAGTCCCTCCATATCACGCTGCATGCATGATAACAGTGGGAAAGGGAAGGAAGGAACCGACATCGAGTTTGGTAGATCTCCATCATCCCTCCATGTGTGAAGAAGTAATATGTAACGGCACTAAGGTAAAGTGTCTGTATGATTCCGGATTGGAATATGACTCAGTTGTGAGTGCGTCTCTAGTGCACCCTGAGCAGTATACCACAGACAAAGTAGAGATACAAGGGGCATTAAAGGATACAGCCACCATAACACTTCCCATAGCCAGAATCAATGTGAATACTCGCTATGTGGAAGGAGTGATCAGTGCAGCAGTGTGTGATAATCCTAATTACCCGCTGGTGTTAGGAAGGAGATATGTTTTCCTAGGGAAACCAATAAAACCTGTGATAATGGCAACACTCCAGGTCAGGTCAACCCCTGGGAAGGAGGAGGGAACACCACTCAATATTCATCCGAGAGAGATGAGAAAGGCCCAAGCTAAAGATAGCACATTAAAACCTTACTTTGGCAAGTTGCCAAAAAGCCATAACCCCCCAAAGAAACGACAGTTTTTTTTTTAATGATGAATTGCTTTACAGGAAAGCTGGGACAGGACCCAATGGGCATAGCCAGTTAGTACTGCCATCTATTTACAGGGACAAGGTTATGGAATTAGCACATGTTGATTCAGACGGTGGACATAAGAAGATTGGTACCACCTGTCAACGGACCTCAGTGCAACATTATTGGCCAGGTGTTGCTGAAGACATATTTCAGTATGTGACCACCTGTGCACAATGTAGTAAGGTGACATCCCCAAGTTGGGAAAATCAACAACACCTAAGAAAGCATTGGGGCGGACGTAGGCCTGAAAATAACAAGGTAGACATAGTGGATAAGAGGACACCATCTCACAAAGGGTCTACCAGACAACCAGTTACCATGGCAACTCTCTGTATTGAACAGGGAGGGGATACAACACGTCCCATACCGACAATATTTACTTCGGAACACCAGGTACTGGATCAAAATAGGAGTGTGGTTAGTCGACCACCCTTGATAAAGGACCTGCGGGGAAACCCCAGGAAAATAGGTAGTGGGAGAGTGTGCTGTGCGAACCATTTGACTGATGCACAGCCAACTTCACAATATGGCTATTAAATTAGCATTATGAGGGCACGGCAACATTGGTAGTTGGCCAGCCCATCACATTCCATTGGAAGTATTGATACGGACATGGACTGAGATAATATATATGGCATCTTTAAAGGGAGAATTGATTTCTTGATGCAGGAAAATTTCATTTCCCCATATGAATCATATTATATGCTCCAAGTGTTTTCTCCAGGGTAATGAGGAGATTATTGGATCCCTTACAAAACCCAGCTATGACTAATTTCCGGGATGATACCCTCATAGTTACAGAAACATTCGAGGAACATCTATATCCCTGGATCTCAGAATGTTGGTGCAGATTTTTTAAGTAGACACCCAACTACAGCGGAAGGAGAGGACTACCAGAATTAGTCTCGGCAAATTTTTTGGTCTGCTGAGCGAGCTACAGCTTAAAGAGGAGGGCTATGTCGCGTGGTGAGAAAAAAATACGCAAGACAAATTCTTGGTTCGTGATACGTTTAAACCGAGCGGACGCGAGTGCCCCTCTCTATCATTGTCTAGTGCTGTGTACGGGCTACATAAAACGAAGCGATATTTGTTTTTGATGGCTAACGAAAACAATTCATATAAAAGGAAGGAATGTTCAGAAAGAGTTGATAATAGTATCGTTAGGAGCGGAGAAGTCCACATTTATTTCCTTTCAAACAACTAATTCCACCGTTGTTGCAAAAAGAAGATAGAAGCTTGAGAACATACAACTTCATCATATTTTGTCAAGTTAAGCCACTTTGGAAAATTATATAAATTCTAAGACAAACCCAATAGAGGAAATTATTGGAGGGAAAGAAGCTGTTGATGGTACAATTAAAGTAAGGTATAAACACACATGATTCATACAAAAGACAAAAATAACGGAACGGAGGAAGAAAATAAGAAAACACAAAACCGCTGCGCGAGCTGTTTGGAACGAACATTTTAGCCGCAGACGTGAGATGCTTTCTCGCTCGCTCGCTGGCTGTGTATAAATAGACAGAAATCGTGGCAGACAGGTTACACACGAAAAATTGAAACCTCGGAAGAGAGACGAATCTGAAGGCAGAGAGGGAGAGAAGGATCAACACCTGAGCAAGTTCATTCCTATTTGTTATGCCGGGCAGTTGAACTTTTGCCAAGTCTTCAGTCAGTTCTACTTCTGATTTATCCTAAAAGGGGTATGTAATATTACGAATATATATGTATGTATGTACGCAAATGCTTCTTTTACAGGTTTGATAATTAAATTAAACTGCGAGACCACATTTGAATTCAAAATGGATAATGAGGCAAGGACCAGGATGCATAATAGAGATGCGCAGGAATGGAAAGGCAGAACTAATGGAAGGCCTATGGTGTATAACATTGTTTTATTGATGACTGAAATTCAAACTGACTGTAGAAGGAAAATGCAGCATCATGACTGTGTACAGAAATTGTATTATGTATTTTTGAAAATGTAATCACTTAAATTTGTCATTGCCTATGCACTGCCATTGAACCAGAACTTATGCCATACCTATAAGCATACACTGAACACATCACCTCACAACACGCAGACCCGTGAGAAATCACCACACAAGAACTAGTCACATGCTACATATTTTGCAGGTTTACTGGTCTAGTTTGGAACAGCCTGATCTGAAACTACCATCCACTCAACGTATACTGTGTGCGACGGAGTTCAAGTGTTTTGGCTCCATCATTCCTTGGCTAGCCAAACATAAGATCCTAGAAGCTGGATTCCAACTACACTCGTGTGTTACCAGACATTGTCCAGGACTGAAAAGCTAAGTCCTAAGTGTTAATATTCCAAAAACTTCTGTGAGATCCCAAAAGAGACCGTGTAGTGATGAAAAGTGTAATCTGTGTTAACCCAGTGCAGGCAAAAGACATTAAGATTAACGTAGACATGAACTTTATGTAAAAAGTTATAAATATTGTTGATTTTGTATTTTTTCATTGTAATTGAAATTCTCTGATTTTCAAAGGAGAAATAAGAAACTAGATGTACATTAATAAATAATTCAGTAAATTGTAATTTTATGACTTGTCAATTTCTTTTTGTTGACAGTTATATTTTGCTGTATTATTGTTGTCACAGTATAATTAGGTGACGATAGCACTCTAGAGCTCTTGACCCATACTAATTCCATCCAGACGTGTGCTCTTTACAGCTATAGCTATACCTGTGCCATTCTTACACCAGTACTCTTCTCCGAGACTGGAATACACCTGTCTAAACTAAATTTACGTGTCTAGTCTTCTACTCTATCAACATCTGCCACTCTTATTAACTCATTACGTCACAACGACTATAAAACATTCGCACAATTTGTAGATAACTGTGATACACGTTGTAAACGCCAAGGTAGCTCGCCCTATGGGCACTTGTTTTAAAATTGTACATCTTTATTATAGGCATAATCAACTTTTATTTTTATTATCCCCGGTAAATAAAATAACTACACATTTAGAATCATGACCTGTATTGACTATTCCCGCCTTCATCGATACCGTTGATCACCTTCACAAACCACTTCTCTTTAGTTCCCACTCTCATGTTAATATTAAAGGTTTTGTAAATAATAGCGATGTTGTACAAAATCAGAACCCAATAAAGGTTTCAAAAAAAGGACAGCCAGGAAGGGAATTGGTCACCCTACCTCTCGATACTGGACGTAGTATGATGGTTCTCTAACACTTCACTCTTCTATGGCAGTATCTGCTATGGGACTAACTTTACCCTATGTTTTAAATTAGAGAATGACACAGCAATCGATGAATCTTCAGCGCTAAGATTGCTGGAATTTGGCATCAAACGTAAGACAAGCAGTGATGGACGTATGAGTAATAGGTTACAATTATTATATATAATGCCTCTCATTTATAATTGCTTAATAAATTTTGCCCACGACAGTTTCTGTTACGTGCAAAAACACGAAACCGAAATCACGCAGCAAGGAGACACGTTACCTAATTTATCGACCTATGACATCTTATAAGGAGGGATCAGAGCACTATTTTTTGGCTCAGATCACTATACATACAGGTACTTGAAGAGAATCCAACAACAACACTCTCCAGAGTGCCAGCTGTGCAACTACCCCTACGAAACTGTTGACCACCATCTCTTTGAGCTCCCAGCACTCGATGAAGTTAGAAAAATGCTCCTTCATCCGAGGCCAGATAAATGGAACACCTTGTACGGAGTAATAAAACTTGCGAAAACATGCAAATATCACTACATGACATTGGGCTTAAGGGCCAGAGCGCCGCTGGATCGGTAACAACGACAACAACAACAACGACATCGACCTTTGACCCATAACCCTAAATTTACACCTTACACTTTAAAGATCATTGTTTCCAACGAAAATGCAGACATAAACCAAACCCAACCCCTCCCCAGCTCCGCCTAAGTACTCCTGTTACTGTAAAATTGTGTGTCGCTGACATGATGTAGACTGTGGTAGTTGACTTGACTAATAATACTATAACGAATGTCGTGATACGGTTCGTCTTCAGTGTATACAGATACCAACAGTGGTAGAGAACATTGGAACTGGTCAATAACTGCAGGTGACGCTTATCGACAAGTTTGACCACATTTATTAAATGTCTTCACGGTTAACATCAGCATATTACAGACATGGCATTTCATACAATTGACGATCAGCATACATATTTAAAGTAGACTTCAAACTGGTCTTGGCCGATTAAGACTAGCAACTAGGCATCATATGCCCTAGTTGAAGTATGTGGTCAGACAAAAACTTTTATCTCCGTGGCCCAAATTAGAATTCATAAATTTAACTGGTGGCTAACACGCACAGTACGTACTTATTGCCTGACGTGGTTAATAAATCATAGATAATGGCCAATGGGTTCATCTGCAAGCCAAACACTGGCAGCGATTATTAGTTAATCCATTTGGGACTATACATGTGGCCCCATAACTCGTGCGGGAAAAAACTCATAAACACAAACGTCCATTTGCAAAAGGGACTATATTGAAATATAGGCTTAAATGGCTTAACACTATTCCCCCCCCCCCCCCCTTCCCCCAATTATTTTTTTTTAAATCTAAGATTTTTTTCGAGATATCATGATCGGTCAAGTACTAACATATCAATAGCAGTAATAACGTGCAAGACAATAAGGCAATCGCAAAAGAAAAAATGGAATAATAACAAATGTGTCAATAGATGTCATTAGTAAAGTCAAAGAGAAATAGTGCGATAGGAAAAAATGGGAACGAAAGAGTTAAGTTTAAACGAATCTAGAACGAAAAAAAAAATGAAAGTGCATATTAATGAACAAATTGGAAATAAAATTGTCAAATGGGAAGGATGTAAAAAATTAACATCGTCAAATAAACGCATATCAAGTCAGGAATAGAAAAAAACCGAGTTATGTCCCTCGTTTTCTACAGAGGAGGCGATAACCAAATAAAGCACACAAAAAACGTCGCAATCGTGAATGAAATCGAAATGAAAATAGAATGGAAACAAAATGCATGCATAAAATTGGCAACACATTCTAAAGTAAAATGTTCATCGTTTTAAAAGTATGAAAATATCTTCAGGAACGTCTACAAAGTAGCGTCGTATGTCCATAAAGTCACCAAACAAAGCGAAGTAGCGAATAGGGATGATGCACTTCTATAAAATCTTGTGGATGTACACAACGTACAGTCTTTCCACTCGTAAAGTCTAGTAGAACGTCATAGTAATACTTGAATATCTGATAAAACGATTTGAAAGTCGCAATGACTGGCATAAGTTAATTTGACGAATGGTCACGAAATACTGTAAAACAATCCATTAATATCGGAAGATGAGCAAACGTACTGTCGATGACTGTCCCGTAGTGCGAAAAGTTCATATCTGTTGTTGTCTCATGTAAGCAATCAGTATCATAAGCAGACCTCACGTCTGAAGACTTGGACGAACCTGTAGATAGTATACAAATGACAATGACATACATGGCACGTAAGTAAGTAGAAAAAGCGTATCATGTCCATCGTATGTATAATCTTGAACAGCAATTGCGAGCATTAGAAATGGTTCATCAGAGTACGATATGAGTTAGCAATGTTCTGGCTCGGAATATAAATGCGTATGGATATAGTAGGTAATTATTCCGTCACCTCCATATCATGTTGAGTCCAACGAGATAGAATGTAGAGTGTCACTGACGTTCTGTATCAATGTTGCGCCGATACCCTTTGACGAGGCATCTGTGCAAAGGATAAATGGTATCTTTTTTCAAGTAGTCGCAAAACAGGCAACGAAGAAAGAAAAGTAACTTAATTTGAGCTAAAGTGGCTTGGCAATCTTGTGACCACTGTACATTATTGGTAGAACCTGTCCTCAAAGAAGTGACAGATTTGAATTGATGCAAATTGATAGTTGACTACAAAGGCAACTGAATGATATGTAGCAAGGTAATATGACAATATGTCCATCGAGAAAACTATGAAGGACAGCGAAAAATCATCAATGGCTTTATAACCAACTGACGGCTGATGTAAGTCAGAAACAACAACTATGTTCATGACTGTAAATAGCATAATAATGTTAAAGAAGAGCGTGCATACAAATCGGCGACCACCGATAGACGATAAGGAATGATGAAGAAAAGGTGTGAGAATCACTGAACTTAGCTGGTCCAGTAATACTCTGAAATACATAGCTAAGCCAAAAGAATGACCAAAGTAATAAACCTGGGGTCACACTAGACTCAGTCGTATCACGAATATCATGATGAGCAGTGATAATATGAGAACATGTCTGTGTATAAACAGAGCTAGTATGCGGTTCTTAAGAACCGAGATTAAACCCATTAAAGAGTACACTAGGCTTGTCCTCAAGATCTGAAAAATCAGATCCAACCTGAATATTACACACATCCATGTGTTCACTTTTAGTAACCTCAGCAATGACTGGTATATGAAGCATGGATTTGCAGCAATTATTTTTGACTGGCCTACGACAAAACCAGGTGCTTGAGAAGCACAAGAACTATGTAGGCCACAGGGTTGCCTTAATTTAGCACTACTATTTTTCCTATGTCGACGTGACACATTAGTAATGGTAGAGTGTGAGTGACACCTGTTAGTGTTACAAAATGCGGTTGCTGATACGTGAATATGACCTTGTGACGTGGGTGTGACTGCATAAGGAGACAACTTATGTTGCTGTTCCCACTTAAGAATTTCGCCAGGTGTACTTTCCCGAACACCGTGGATACAGCCAACTGTCACATCAGCAACTGGATTTAATAAAAGGCATACGGTAATATACCCAGTATAAAATGGCGTATGGATAAAAACTATAGCAGAAGGATACTTTTCAACAGATCCACTAAAAGTACTACATTGCACAAAATCTCCTGTGGAGCAGGATGGATGCACCAATGACTGCCTTACTCCTACAGTCGCACATCCCGTATCTCTGAGACCCGATACTGGAATGTTATTCAATAGGCCTTTATGTAATATGAAAGTACCTGAACCATCGTGTGCTGACCGAGCTGGAATAATAGGCAGAGGGTGGCCACAACTCAACGTAGACACCCCATCACGCTGAAATAATGTGCGGAATTCAGGGCATTGCGCCTCACAGTCAAAATGAAAAGAAGAACAAGAAGCAGCAGGTAATATATTATCAACTGACCCTGCAGGAGCACTAGACTCAATTCGTGCTGAATTAGCATGCACGTTAGATCTCTCAGCTTTTCGAGATCGAGCAAAGCTATTTGACATGTTCTGATTATTTCTATGATTGTTATTATTGTTACCTTGTGATCTACTATTATTGTCAAAATTAGACCTTCTAGAGAAATGATTTTGGCTATTAATATTATTATCATGAGAACAATTTCCTTTATTCCTCCATGAAAAATCATCATTTTTCCATCCTCTAGTGGTCGATGGAGAAAAATTTCTATGATTCTGACCGCTCTGGAATGGTCCAAAATTATTTGAATTACTCCTACCAAAATGTCGATCAGCACTCTGAGATCTGTAGCGCTGGTTCTGATTATTCCATGTTAATGCTGAAGCAACAGGTAATTCTTCCTTAAAATGTGAATTGCTCACCATCACATTTGGATGTGCTGTTAACTATTGTCTACGATATTCTTCGACTGATGAAAGATCCTTTGGCTTACGTTCATGTAAAAATGCCAAAAATTGTTGGTTGATTGACGACATCAGCTTGTCCCTTAACTCTTAGTATCCGGCAAGCCCCGTGAAGTGGCGCGGGTTTAGTACCAATTTTACGGCTCGCCAGTTCAAGTGGCGCGCGACGGTAATGATAGCTAAACTAGCGCGTAAAAACGCGGTTTTAGCTCATGTATAGTAAGAGTTAATACCAGATCCATCAAGGATAGCTGTAAGGCCTTCTCCAGTGAGAATTTGCATCAATTTTTCACATCATTGTGACCTATCAACTTTATGAGTCTGACATACAGTCTCACATCTATTTAAAAAACACGTTATGTCATCTGTATTTGGCGGAAATTTAGGTAAGGGAATTTTAAAATATGAACCATGATACCTATTTGAGGATCCTTGAGCCTCAGAAACATTCTGGGTAACATTATTAGTGGGAATCTTGAGTTTCTCAAGTTCCAGAGTAAGCATTCTTTCCTCATGTAATCTATTATTCTCAGCTTCTGTCGGAAGTCTTTTATTTTCAGCTTCTATCTGAAGTCTTTTATTTTTACCTTCTATCTGAAACATGTGTAATTTGACCTCATCCTGTCTTTTAGTATCCTCTGACTCAATTAATCTGAGTTTCTCTGTAGCTTCCATTCTTTTAAATTTCTGCCTCCATTTTCTTAAGTACATTCTCTGGAATTTTGGCGCACTCTGTAGTAGCAAAAAAATTCAAATCATCACCCTCCATTTCCCAGGGTTTTACTTTGTTTAATAAAATAATCTAAGGTAGACATTCTGAATACCCTTGATAATACTCATTTAGTCTTCTATAATGGCAACAACTCTACTGATTTCTCTCAGCGTTACCAATGCCTTTTGCAATTTTATATTATCAATATTTAAAATTAATCATGCATAAATAGAATTAATACATAGTAAACAAGAAAAATAGGAACATCAATGCATATAAGAACAGAATATGTAGAGACAAAGTATAGTGATATATGAAAATACTTGCAGTAATAAAAATTAAAGAAATAGTGGAACAGCAGAAACTAGTGTTGCTAAGGCACACGTTACTGCAGCGAATGACAAGACAAGATAACAGGACAGTGTATAAATATAAAGTTTGAATACAACTCAGTGATAATAAGATTTGGCAAACGACGACGAACAAAACTTCAATAAACCAAGGCACAAAGAATTATACAACAAGACCAGAAAAATCAACGACTACACATCTAAACAGTTATGGATCACTGAAAACCAACACAGTGGACTAAAATAGATTACACGGCCAGTATTAGCCGGATTTCCACTGCGAGAAATCTGCGATTGACCTTTAGAACGTCTGGCGTGAGCCCGGATAGCTCCGAGATGAGTCTCATCGTCAGAAACCCAACCGCCCGCGAAAAAAACATGCAGTTAACAAATAATAATTATCAGGTAGGGTAACATACTTAGTACCAGAGGATAGGCTTTGACCCAATAAGTGCTAGTGGATCACAAAATTACAATAAATATAAATAACCACTTAGCTTATTGAAAAGATCCACTACTTCCAGAGCTTCACTTCAAAGGGCACCGGTGGACAGAACCGACTGCGTCCATCTGGTCGAGCAACGTACTGTATCCTTGGTAGCAAAAATAAGTCTGGGACGGCATCAGCTGTATTCTCAACGAACAACATGGAGACAAGGCTTCACTTGTAATTTGATTTGATGCTGACGATTAAATTGCAACGACATCACTTGGTATCCAAGCCTTGAATGATATATCGTACTGTACTCTTTGCCGTTACGGGTTGACCTTCACAAGTGTCACCAGGAAAATTTGGTGGTACAATATGCCCACAACGAAAATATCATCGGTTTTCTTTCATCGGCAGAAGGGTTTTATAAAGGTATGTTTTCAGGCACTCGTAAGAAATAAAGAAGTAGAACACTAGACAAAAAAAAAAAAACAGACGTGAGTGGCTTACCCAGGATTCGAACCCCCCCAGACCTTCCGTAGGACAACACCGCCTAGCTATACAAGCGAATCACACTATCCTCCCGGCAAGCTAGGCATCCACAAAAAAAGATGCTTTACTGACCGGTCACTAGTGCTTCCTGTGTTTCGCACTAGTGACCGGTCAGTAAAGCATATATTTTTTTTTGGGGATGCCTAGCTGGCCGGGAGGATAGTGTGATTCGCTTGTATAGCTAGGCGGTGTTGTCGTACGGAAGGTCCGGGGTTCGAATCCTGGGTAAGCCACTCTCGTCTGTTGTTTTTCTGTTGTCTAGTGTTATAATTCTTTATTTCTTACGAGTGCCTGAAAACATACCTTTATGTTTATCTAATATTTATTTACTGTTTACAGGCCTCGGGTTTCCCTTCCTTATATGTTATAAATGCGCAGTGATAAGCATGAAGTTTGGCGTAAAAACTAGCCTGGCTAGGCACAGATGAATAATAGCGACAAAGAATTTACTGAATTTGTTCCCCAAGCTGGGCCACCAGAATAATTGGTTGTTACTGTCAAATTATGTGTCGCTGACATGACGTAGACTGTGGTAGTTGATTTGACTAATAATACTATAACGAATGTCGTGATACGGTTCGTCTTCAGTGTATACAGATATAAACAGTGGTATAGAACATTGGAACTGGTCAATACCTGCAGGTGACGCTTATCGACAAGTTTGACCACATTTATTAAACGTCTTCACGGTTAACATCAGCATATTACAGACATTGCATTTCATACAATTGACGATCAGCATTCATATTTAAAATAGACTTCAAACTGGTCTTGGCCGATTAAGACTAGCAACTAGGCATCACATGCCCTAGTTAAAGTATGCGGTCAGACAAAAACTTTTATCTCCGTGGCCCATATTAGAATTAATAAATATAACTAGTGGCTAACACGCACCGTACGTACTTTTTGCCTGACGTGGCTAATAAATCATAGATAATGGCCAATGGGTTCATCTGCAAGCCAAACACTGGCAGCGATTATTAGTTAATATTAACATGTCCCATAACCGGGAACTCATAAACACAAACGTCCATCTGGGACTATATTCACATGGCAAATGGCCACGACCAATGGTCATATAGAAACTCGTGCGGACGATTAAATGACGTCCCCCTAGATATATACACTGTTCAAAGCTAGTGTAGTATCGTATTTAATCAAAAATTATTAATATAAATTGAAATGCGCTTTGCAAAAGATGCGCTTAACTAGTACTTGAAATATAGCCCTAATTACTGGCTTAACAACCCCCACCCACGAACCCTAACTAGCACCCTCACCTCAAAAACTGCCATCAAGAAACGAAAATGCAGAAGTAGACCCGCTCCGCTACACATCCCCCGAACCCTAACCTGTACCCTCCCCACCCCCTTTCCACAACAAGCCATCAAAATGGCCGCTAATGTATACTTCCGCTTTTACATACTTGTACTATATATCCTCTCGTACGTCACTGAATAACACCGCAATTATATACATTGTGCGTAAATACAACCACTTGACCAAAATAGACCAAAAATGGCGGCCTCTAGTACACTGACATTTCCATCGGCCAAATTTTTTTTCATAAATTGCTGTGTAAAACTTTTCGTTTCTTTGCTTTGTAAGGCACTCACTTAAGGAACGTTTTAAACGGCAGTTATTGCTCCCAAATAGCGCTGCGACATAGAATAATAATTCGGTTGTTGTTCGTTCTTATCTTGGAAATGAATAATTATGCCAATTCAT
>JAMPIV010003838.1:50000-202500 GCA_024509875.1 Oreohelix idahoensis
CACAGCGTAATGAAAAGACAGATGGACTTAGGATAGAATGAGAGAGAGAGAGAGCGATGTACGAAGGAACGCATACAATACTACCACAGTCTCGCGATATTAATGCCACCACGCGAAAGGCATGAGGCACTAACTTTTTTCAGAAAGACAGTGATAAAAAACACTACAACTACGAGGGTTAGGTTTAAAAACCTGTAAAATGCTTATTGGGAAACATGACATTCTACTGTTTTATGTCTAAACTCCTGACATTAGTCTGACAGTACAGCAGACACCCTAAAGTATGGAAGTGAGGAGGTGGCAACAGCACGACTATCCTAGAAGAAGATACATATTTTGAACGCAGCCACTTAGCTCCCTTAAAACTTATATATTTGGGTTCCTTAGGACTTGCTGACAAAGAATATGTTAAGTGTTACGCAAATAGTCTAGGAACTAACAAATTATAGCCAAAAGAAAATAGTGAGGGTGTCAGACAACACCAAATAATAATCGCACAGTGGCATGTTTTGAAACCACCATTTTACGGGAAATAGGCCACCATGTTAAATCCTATTTGATTGGATAGAAGTAAATGTAAGGCGAAACACGATTAGTCGGACTACAAATACAAATTTTATTGTTGTTAGGGGAAACGGTAGTACGGGTACTTTTTTTTGAAAAGCTGTGTAAACATGGCCCGATTGGTTAGACCCGCCAATATAGTCAATTAGGAGCGTCAGTTCAGTGCCACATTTTAAAATAAACTTACTCAGAAACAGTGCGTTGAGAACCAGCTTATATTTTTTCTAAATAAAAGCCTGGGACAGAGGCAGATCGGAATTTGTGCCATATTCATGGCCGGTCAACGTATTTATGTATTATTTCCATGAATTGTGGTAAGATTGACATATTTGATATCTTTTTGATGAAAATTTAATGTGAATTGATAATTTATGTCTGTATATGTGTGTGGTTCAGTAGCAAACATGAGGCAAAGCCTGGATATTGCTCCAACCTGAACAAAACTGGTCGGAGAGGAGTTTAGCTGCCTAGGCCTACATGGAATTACCAAATAGTACACTGACACCTATCTTATGTATAGAAGGACTTACAGCTGAAATTTCAGAGGCGTAGTAACCATTAGGGAGAGGAATACTGGTGAATATTATTACATGAGAGGCTAGCAGTTGGCCTACCGCTCTGAACTCAGTGTTTGTTATGTATTGTGCTCAGTGTGGAAATAGATTATAAATTAGTTCTGAAGTAGGAGGTACAACCTTCTTGTTTCAGGGACCGTGGTCCTAACTTATTGAAGCAGCACCTGGTCTGAGTTTTGCTGAATCCAGAGGCTGGTAGCTTACTCCTTGGTCAAGATAGCGACCATTATTGCTTTTCAAGAACACGGTGAAGCAAGCGAGCAGAGGAGACTGTTTCCTGCCGCCCTCACAGCAGATAAGATTCTGTGGCCAGAGCAGCTCATTCCTATGTAACCCCCCCCCCCCTCAAAAATTGGCAGTATATTAATTAAAGAGGGACAATAAATTGTTTCAAATGACAGGAACTGTGATCGTTTCCCAATATGATTTCCACCAAAAGCAAACACTTGAAGTCATGATGACAAACAACAACCTAGCTTGAAAAAGTCAGTATTACCTCATAGTACTACTTCACAACTTACACACATATGATAATAATAATAATATATGTCAATACAAAGATCATATATATAAATTGTGTACATATAATTGTGATTACATTTGATTGTGATTCCTGGTTCACTTTGTATTTGAATCAGGATATCTAATATTTGCAGTAATTAATACATATAATTTTAAACTTTAAAACTTGACTTATTAAGATAGTCTTATAGAGTGTTCTATGTATGTGAGTGTCACTGTGTTGTAAAGTATTGTGGATTAAACTAAATTGTTTATCTGTCTGTTGGTTGTTGTGAACATACACTTCATCACTTTCATAACCGTAGACATTCAACGTAGTCATCACAATATTCCAGAATAAGCCTGACTGAGGTATAAATGTGGTAGCAAAGAAAGGTTATATGTAAAACACTACACCTATTAGATACAGATACCTTCACAGCTGATCTCAGTCAGTACACTAAGTCCCTATAAATATTTATAACATCCCACTTTACCACATATATTGGGGTCTCGCTCCCGGGATATTGAACTTTCTCCTATTAGATATATTGGGAATAATAAAGATTTAAAAGGTATCCTTGGGGTGGAAAGAAATAAGGTTGAGCTCTCAGTGCCCGTGGTTGTCAGTAGTTAATTAGACATAGATAAAATTGTTTGGTTAAATATTTTATACATATATCTGTTAGAAAATGGCCGACTTGGCAAAATTTCGATCTGCTGCTGTGCAGACTGCAAAAGAGTTAGGAATGGACGGGCAAGTTATGATTGCCTATGTCACTACGGAATGTGACAAATATATTGAACGTGAAGAAAGAAGATTAGAAAAAGAGGCTGAAAGAAAGTTAGAGGCTGAAAAAGAAATTAAGAAGTTACAATTTGAGGCTGAGGCTAAGAGGTTGCAGATTGAGGCTGAGGCTAAGGCATTGGAGGCAGATAGGGAAATTAAAAGGCTCCAGTATGAAGAGAAGAAGCTGGAGGCAGAAAGAGAAGAAAGAAGGCAAGCTACAGAAAGGGAAGAAAAGAGACAGGCTGCAGAAAGGGAAGCAGAGGAAAGAAGATTGACTGCAGAGAGGGAAGCAGAAAAGGAGGAGAAGAGATTACAAAGGGAACATGAGTTACGACTAAGGGAGTTGGAATTTCAAGGCCATGCTCCTGAAAATGGTGCCAGTCCCTTTACCTCTGATGCCACTGCTAGTCAGGGAGCCTCAACCTCAGCTATGAATTTTCATTTAGATCATTTTGTTGAGAAAGAAGATGATATTGAGAGCTATCTAAATAGATATGAACTGTTAGCTACCACGTATGGGTTAGAGAGAGAAAGGTGGAGCTTAAAGTTATCACAAGGGCTTCGTGGGGCAGCTTATGAAGTTTTTTGCCAAAATGAGCAGAGATGATCAAGAAAATTATGACATGCTAAAGCAGGCTCTTTTGTTAAGATATGAAAAGAATGCTGAATTTTATAGGAAAAAACTTAGGAATGCTAAACTACTGTCAGGTGAAACCTATCACCAGTTCTCTGCACGGTTAGAGACATACTTGGAGAAATGAACTTCTCTGGGGAAAACCCAAGATCTTAAGGAAATGATCCTTATAGAACAACTAAGAGAGTCCATGGCTCCAGACCTGAGAAAGTTTCTCATGGAACAAGGTGCAGAGAGGCTGGGTGAGTTACTAAATGTTGCTGAAAGGTATCAAGCAGCTCAGGCAGAGGTATCAGGTAATAAAAAGAAACAGGTAGAAAATTTTAAGGCACCACAGAACTTTAATAAATTTGATTCTAGAGATCAGAACAAAGGTAAGCACCAGTTTGATAGGCCACGGTATGACAATAAAAATAAAACCCCACAATTCGATGAAAGGAAATTCGATGAAAGAAAATCTTTCAACCAAGGAAGGAGGTGGTGTAAAAATTGTAAGATGAACAATCATGACACTGACCATTGTAGAAGGAATCCTATAGTAATGGCCACCCTTCAGGTCAGGTCGACCTCAAGAAAGGAGGAGGATATTATGTTAAATACCACTCCAGAAGAGTTGAGGAAGGCACAGGCTGGGGATAAGACCCTCAAGCCTTGTTTTAGGAAATTGTCAACTTGTCATACAACTCCAGGCAAGGGAGATTTTTACATGAAAAACAAGTTGATGTATAGGAAGGCCGGAACTGGATCCAAGGGTCACTGACAGTTGGTTCTTCCAAAGGCATATAGGGCAGAATTAATAAGGAGCCTACATGTGAGAAAAGATGGGGACCATGAGAAAATAGGTACCATCATCCAAAAGGTAGCTCAAAATTATTATTGGCCCAAGGCAATGATTGACATTTTGAATTTTGTAGAGAGGTGTAGCATAGCACATGAGGGAACACCCACAAGTGGGAACATTGATCAGGACCTGGACACGCCACGGGGAAAACGTAGGCCTGACAATAGGAAAAAAAATAGATTTAATAAAGTGGACCAAGTGGATTGGGAAGCCCCTTTTCACGGACAATCTTCGATTGACTGTTTTACAATGGCCACTATGCAGCGAGTGCAAAAAGATGTCTTACCCCAGGATAAGCCGAAAATCCCACAATCGGACTTATGTAAACTGGAGGAAGAGGATGTAGAGAGGAAATCTCTTATCAAGAATTCTAAGTGGGGAGAAAGCCCCAAGAAAAGAATTGGTAGCGGTCGTTTTGTGCATGATAATTCTGGGAAGAAAAATCATCACTATAAAGCTTCGAGTGGAAGAGACCATACCGGTGCATGGACAAATAGGTCCACAAAATTACAGGTCCATATGAAGCGCTGTCAAGAACGTGGACTGATGAAAAGGCAGAGGAAAATATTACATCCTCATACCAATATGTGAATGAGCTGACCACTCGTTTAAAAACTGGCTGGAAACTTGCCAATGAAAATTTGAGACAAGCCAGGAAGAAACATGCTGCCTATTACAACAGGAAAGCTAAAGACAGAGATTTGGCTGTGGGAGAGAAGGTACTGCTTCTTCTACCCGGTAGTCAAAATAAATTACAAATTGGATGGCCAGGTCAATATACAGTTCTAGAGAAGGTGTCTAGAACCAATTATAAGATAGATAAGAAGGGGAAAGAAAAAATCTATCATGTGAATCTCCTGAAGAAATACTTGGAAAGAGAAAATCAGGAAGAGACACACTTGTTGACCTTGTCCATTGCCATGGAGATGAAAAAGGAACCACTTTCATCATTTGAATATCCATTACATCCCTGTGAGACAGCGGCACAGGTGAAAATCAGTACACATTTAACGAAAGATCAGAAGAAGAGAGTGCAACAGGTTCTAGATAATCATACAGAGGTGTTAACGGACCGACCGGGGCATACAAACTTATTGGAATATGATATGAAACTGAGAGACCCCACACCTGTCTGTATGAAACCCTATTCGATTCCTTTTGCTAAGGAGAAAGCTTTGAAGGAAGAGATAGACTATTTGTTGAAGGAGGGAATAATTTCACACAGTGAATCTTCGTATAGTTCCAGTGTGTTACTTTTAAGGAAACCATCTGGAGAACATAGACTCTGTATAGATTACAGGAGACTGAATGCTATCACAGAAGGTCAGGTGGATCCATTGCCGGATACAAATCAGTTGTTTGCCAGGCTAAATAAAGCTAAATATTTCTCAAAAGTGGATCTGAGTAAAGGATACTATCAGATTCCAGTAAAGCCTGAGGTTAGACCATACCTAGCTTTTAGTACCTCAGAGGGACACTATGAGTTTAACAGATTGCCATTTGGATTGAAGAATGCGCCTAGTGTCTTCTCTAGAATGATGAGAAAATTATTGGACCCTCTGAATAATCCATGCATCACAAATTTCATGGATGATATCCTTATAGCAACAGAAACATTTGAGGAACACATTGACTCTCTGAACATGCTGTTTAATCGACTTAGGGAAGCGAATTTAACAGCCCGACCAACCAAATGTTGCGTTGGATGTAAAGAATTAGAATTCTTGGGACACACAGTCCATCAGGGAAACATGACCCCTGACCCCAAGAATTTAGAGAAACTAAAGAAAGCCCCGAGACCACAAACCAAGAAAGACGTGAGATCCTTTGTCTCATTATGTGGTTTCTACCAAAAGTATATCAAAAACTTTAATTCTATATGTGCACCGTTCACTGATTTGACACGTAAAGGACATCCAGATCGCATTACCTGGACAGCACAATGTGAATTGGCTTACCAGGAATTGAAGGAAAAGCTTACAAGTAAACCTATTTTGAAATTACCTGACTTAAGTCAAGAATTCATTGTAAGGACGGATGCCAGTAATATAGGGTTAGGTGCGACCCTGTTACAGAAATCAGATGCACTGGATGGGGAATTAAGCCCAGTGGCATATGCTAGCAGAAAGTTGAATAAAGCTGAAACCAATTACTCAACTAGCGAAAAAGAATGTCTTGCAGTAATATGGGCGATAAAGAAATTCAATATTTATCTGTATGGGAAGGCATTTAAGTTGCAAACGGATCACAAACCCTTGTCGTTTCTAGCGCAGGCTAGGCATGAAAATTCTAGGTTACTCAGATGGTCCTTACTTATGCAGCCATTTGAGTTTAGCATAGAGTATATTTCTGGAAAAACAAATCTGGGAGCGGATTTTTTAAGCCGCCATCCGTGTGATGAGAATCACCGTAAGCCCCAGAAATAATAATAAATTTCTCTATGTGTATATAGAATTATAGACTGACATATAACGTCTGTTTTAAGAGGGGAGAATTTGTCGTGAAACATTCTAAATCCACATATATAAATTAAAAGGTAAATGTAAAGCCTAACTCATAAATTCAATAAAAAGGAAAGAAGAATGGTAAAAGACCAGTGCTGTCACAATGACTGTACTCGAGATCCCCCTTTTTATGCTCCGTCTGCAAAATTGTAACGCTTTCACGTTTGATAGTAAAGCCTACAGCAGCATACACGCGTTTCAAAAAAACAATACAACGTGTACTGTATTTCTTAGAAAACCTTGAGATACGCAAGCTGATTAATGACCTAAATTAATACTAGCATTAATTTCATTTTATACACTGCGTAATGAAAAGACAGATGGACTTAGGATAGAAAGAGAGAGAGAGAGAGAGCGATGTACGAAGGAACGCATGCAATACTACCACAGTCTCGCGATATTAATGCCACCCCCAACACGCGAAAGGCATGAGGCACTAACTTTTTTCAGATAGACAGTGATAAAAAACACTACAACTACGAGGGTTAGGTTTAAAAACCTGTAAAATGCTTATTGGGAAACATGACATTCTACTGTTTTATGTCTAAACTCCTGACATTAATCTGACAGTACAGCAGACACCCTAAAGTTTGGAAGTGAGGAGGTGGCAACAGCACGACTATCCTAGAAGTTAGTTGCTTATCCTTTACAGGACGTGGCAATCAACCCCAGCTTTTATTGGCTGTTTGTGATTTTTCTAGGCAATTTTTTTTCATTCAGTAGTTTGCCATTGCTTTCTGAACGGTACGGCGCTTGCACCATTGTTAAAAATCCACACAAAGCGATCTGCTACCAAACCGCCTGCAGCAGGTTTCGAACCTGGTATATCTGGATTATGAAACTGCGTTCATATCCATTAGGCCACAGACGCCGAAGAAGATACATATTTTGAACGCAGCCACTTAGCTCCCTTAAAACTTATATATTTGGGTTCCTTAGGACTTGCTGACAAAGAATATGTTAAGTGTTACGCAAATAGTGTAGGAATTAACAAATTATAGCCAAAAGAAAATAGTGAGGGTGTCAGACAACACCAAATAATAATCGCACAGTGGCATGTTTTGAAACCACCATTTTACGGGAAATAGGCCACCGTGTTAAATCCTATTTGATTGGATAGAAGTAAATGTAAGGCGAAACACGATTAGTCGGACTACAAATACTAATTTTGTTGTTGTTAGGGGAAACGGTAGTAGGGGTACTTTTTTTTGAAAAGCTGTGTAAACATGGCCCGATTGGTTAGACCCGCCAATATAGTCAATTAGGAGCGTCAGTTCAGTGCCACATTTTAAAATAAACTTACTCAGAAACAGTGCGTTGAGAACCAGCTTATATTTTTTCTAAATAAAATCCTGGGACAGAGGCAGATCGGAATTTGTGCCATATTCATCGCCGGTCAACGTATTTGTGTATTATTTCCATGAATTGTGGTAAGATTGACATATTTGATATCTTTTTGATGAAAATTGAATGTGAAATGATAATTTATGTCTGTATATGTGTGTGGTTCAGTAGCAAACATGAGGCAAAGCCTGGATATTGCTCCAACCTGAACAAAACTTGTCGGAGAGGAGTTTAACTGCCTAGGCCTACATGGAATTACCAAATAGTACACTGACACCTATCTTATTGTATAGAAGGACTTACAGCTGAAATTTCAGAGGCGTAGTAACCATTAGGGAGAGGAATACTGGTGAATATTATTACATGAGAGGCTAGCAGTTGGCCTACCGCTCTGAACTCAGTGTTTGTTATGTATTGTGCTCAGTGTGGAAATAGATTATAAATTAGTTCTGAAGTAGGAGGTACAACCTTCTTGTTTCAGGGACCGTGGTCCTAACTTATTGAAGCAGCACCTGGTCTGAGTTTTGCTGAATCCAGAGGCTGGCAGCTTACTCCTTGGTCAAGATAGCGACCATTATTGCTTTTCAAGAACACGGTGAAGCAAGCGAACAGAGGAGACTGTTTCCTGCCGCCCTCACAGCAGATAAGATTCTGTGGCCAGAGCAGCTCAATCCTATGTACCCCCCTCAAAAATTGACAGTATATTAATTAAAGAGGGACAATAAATTGTTTCAAATGACAGGAACTGTGATCTTTTCCCAATATGATTTCCACCAAAAGCAAACACTTGAAGTCATGATGACAAACAACAACCTAGCTTGAAAAAGCCAGTATTACCTCAAAGTACTACTTCACAACTTACACACATATGATAATAATAATAATATATGTCAATACAAAGATCATATATATAAATTGTGTATATATAATTGTGATTACATTTGATTGTGATTCCTGGTTCACTTTGTATTTGAATCAGGATATCTAATATTTGCAGTAATTAATACATATAATTTTAAACTTTAAAACTTGACTTATTAAGATAGTCTTATAGAGTGTTCTATGTATGTGAGTGTCACTGTGTTGTAAAGTATTGTGGATTAAACTAAATTGTCTATCTGTCTGTTGGTTGTTGTGAACATACACTTCATCACTTTCATAACCCTAGACATTCAACGTAGTCATCACAATATTCCAGAATAAGCCTGACTGAGGTATAAATGTGGTAGCAAAGAAAGGTTATCTGTAAAACACTACACCTATTAGATACAGATACCTTCACAGCTGATCTCAGTCAGTACACTAAGTCCCCTATAAATATTTATAATATCCCACTTTACCACATATATTGGGGTCTCGCTCCCGGGATATTGAACTTTCTCCTATTAGATATATTGGGAATAATAAAGATTTAAAAGGTATCCTTGGGGTGGAAAGAAATAAGGTTGAGCTCTCAGTGCCTGTGGTAGTCAGTAGTTAATTAGACATAGATAAAATTGTTTGGTTAAATATTTTATACATACATCTGTTAGAAAATGGCCGACTTGGCAAAATTTCGATCTGCCGCTGTGCAGACTGCAAAAGAGTTAGGAATGGACGGGCAAGTTATGATTGCCTATGTCAATACGGAATGTGACAAATATATTGAACGTGAAGAAAGAAGATTAGAAAAAGAGGCTGAAAGAAAGTTAGAGGCTGAAAAGAAATTAAGAAGTTACAATTTGAGGCTGAGGCTAAGAGGTTGCAGATTGAGGCTGAGGCTAAGGCATTGGAGGCAGATAGGGAAATTAAAAGGCTCCAGTATGAAGAGAAGAAGCTGGAGGCGGAAAGAGAAGAAAGAAGGCAAGCTACAGAAAGGGAAGAAAAGAGACAGGCTGCAGAAAGGGAAGCAGAGGAAAGAAGATTGACTGCAGAGAGGGAAGCAGAAAAGGAGGAGAAGAGATTACAAAGGGAACATGAGTTACGACTAAGGGAGTTGGAATTTCAAGGCCATGCTCCTGAAAATGGTGCCAGTCCCTTTACCTCTGATGCCACTGCTAGTCAGGGAGCCTCAACCTCAGCTATGAATTTTCATTTAGATCATTTTGTTGAGAAAGAAGATGATATTGAGAGCTATCTAAATAGATATGAACTGTTAGCTACCACGTATGGGTTAGAGAGAGAAAGGTGGAGCTTAAAGTTATCACAAGGGCTTTGTGTGGCAGCTTATGGAGTTTTTGCCAAAATGAGCAGAAATGATCAAGAAAATTATGACATGCTAAAGCAGGCTCTTTTGTTAAGATATGAAAAGAATGCTGAATTTTATAGGAAAAAACTTAGGAATGCTAAACTACTGTCAGGTGAAACCTATCACCAGTTCTCTGCACGGTTAGAGACATACTTGGAGAAATGGACTTCTCTGGGGAAAACCCAAGATCTTAAGGAAATGATCCTTATAGAACAACTAAGAGAGTCCATGGCTCCAGACCTGAGAAAGTTTCTCATGGAACAAGGTGCAGAGAGGCTGGGTGAGTTACTAAATGTTGCTGAAAGGTATCAAGCAGCTCAGGCAGAGGTATCAGGTAATAAAAAGAAACAGGTAGAAAATTTTAAGGCACCACAGAACTTTAATAAATTTGATCCTAGAGATCAGAACAAAGGTAAGCACCAGTTTGATAGGCCACGGTATGACAATAAAAATAAAACCCCACAATTCGATGAAAGGAAATTCGATGAAAGAAAATCTTTCAACCAAGGAAGGAGGTGGTGTAAAAATTGTAAGATGAACAATCATGACACTGACCATTGTAGAAGGAATCCTATAGTAATGGCCACCCTTCAGGTCAGGTCGACCTCAAGAAAGGATGAGGATATTATGTTAAATACCACTCTAGAAGAGTTGAGGAAGGCACAGGCTGGGGATAAGACCCTCAAGCCTTGTTTTAGGAAATTGTCAACTTGTCATACAACTCCAGGCAAGGGAGATTTTTACATGAAAAACAAGTTGATGTATAGGAAGGCCGGAACTGGATCCAAGGGTCACGGACAGTTGGTTCTTCCAAAGGCATATAGGGCAGAATTAATAAGGAGCCTACATGTGAGAAAAGATTAGGACCAAGAGAAAATAGGTACCATCATCCAAAAGGTAGCTCAAAATTATTATTGGCCCAAGGCAATGATTGACATTGTGAATTTTGTAGAGAGGTGTAGCATAGCACATGAGGGAACACCCACAAGTGGGAACATTGATCAGGACCTGGACACGCCACGGGGAAAACGTAGGCCTGACAATAGGAAGAAAATAGATTTAATAAAGTGGACCAAGTGGATTGGGAAGCCCCTTTTCACAGACAATCTTCGATTGACTGTTTTACAATGGCCACTATGCAGCGAGTGCAAAAAGATGTCTTACCCCAGGATAAGCCGAAAATCCCTCAGTCGGACTTATGTAAACTGGAGGAAGAGGATGTAGAGAGGAAATCTCTTATCAAGAATTCTAAGTGGGGAGAAAGCCCCAAGAAAAGAATTGGTAGCGGTCGTTTTGTGCATGATAATTCTGGAAAGAAAAATCATCACTATAAAGCTTCGAGTGGAAGAGACCATACCGGTGCATGGACAAATAGGTCCACAAAATTACAGGTCCATATGAATCGCTGTTAAGAACGTGGACTGATGAAAAGGCAGAGGAAAATATTACATCCTCATACCAATATGTGAATGAGCTGACCACTCGTTTAAAAACTGGCTGGAAACTTGCAAATGAAAATTTGAGACAAGCCAGGAAGAAACATGCTGCTTATTACAACAGGAAAGCTAAAGACAGAGATTTGGCTGTGGGAGAGAAGGTACTGCTTCTTCTACCCGGTAGTCAAAATAAATTACAAATTGGATGGCAAGGTCCATATACAGTTCTAGAGAAGGTGTCTAGAACCAATTATAAGATAGATAAGAAGGGGAAAGAACAAATCTATCATGCGAATCTCCTGGAGAAATACTTGGAAAGAGAAAATCAGGAAGAGACACACTTTTTGACCTTGTTCATTGCCATGGAGATGAAAAAGGAACCACTTTCATCATTTGAATATCCATTACATCCCTGTGAGACAGCGGCACAGGTGAAAATCAGTACACATTTAACGAAAGATCAGAAGAAGAGAGTGCAACAGGTTCTAGATAATCATACAGAGGTGTTAACGGTCCGACCGGGGCATACAAACTTATTGGAATATGATATAAAACTGAGAGACCCCACACCTGTCTGTATGAAACCCTATTCGATTCCTTTTGCTAAGGAGAAACTTTGAAGGAAGAGATAGACTATTTGTTGAAGGAGACAATAATTTCACACAGTGAATCTTCGTATAGTTCCAGTGTGGTACTTTTAAGGAAACCCTCTGGAGAACATAGACTCTGTATAGATTACAGGAGACTGAATGCTATCACAGAAGGTCAGGTGGATCCATTGCCGGATACAAATCAGTTGTTTTCCAGGCTAAATAAAGCTAAATATTTCTCAAAAGTGGATCTGAGTAAAGGATACTATCAGATTCCAGTAAAGCCTGAGGTTAGACCATACCTAGCTTTTAGTACCTCAGAGGAACACTATGAGTTTAACAGATTGCCATTTGGATTGAAGAATGCGCCTAGTGTCTTCTCTAGAATGAAGAGAAAATTATTGGACCCTCTGAATAATCCATGCATCACAAATTTCATAGATGATATCCTTATAGCAACAGAAACATTTGAGGAACACATTGACTCTCTGAACATGCTGTTTAATCGACTTAGGGAAGCGAATTTAACAGCCCGACCAACCAAATGTTGCGTTGGATGTAAAGAATTAGAATTCATGGGACACACAGTCCATCAGGGAAACATGACCCCTGACCCCAAGAATTTAGAGAAACTAAAGAAAGCCCCGAGACCACACACCAAGAAAGACGTGAGATCCTTTGTCTCATTATGTGGTTTCTACCAAAAGTATATCAAAATCTTTAATTCTATATGTGCACCGTTAACTGATTTGACACGTAAAGGACATCCAGATCGCATTACCTGGACAGCACAATGTGAATTGGCTTACCATGAATTGAAGGAAAAGCTTACAAGTAAACCTATTTTGAAATTACCGCACTTAAGTCAAGAATTCATTGTAAGGACGGATGCCAGTAATATAGGGTTAGGTGCGACCCTGTTACAGAAATCAGATGCACTGGATGGGGAATTAAGCCCAGTGGCATATGCTAGCAGAAAGTTGAATAAAGCTGAAACCAATTACTCAACTAGCGAAAAAGAATGTCTTGCAGTAATATGGGCGATAAAGAAATTCAATATTTATCTGTATGGGAAGGCATTTAAGTTGCAAACGGATCACAAATCCTTGTCGTTTCTAGCGCAGGCTAGGCATGAAAATTCTAGGTTACTCAGATGGTCCTTACTTATGCAGCCATTTGAGTTTAGCATAGAGTATATTTCTGGAAAAACAAATCTGGGAGCGGATTTTTTAAGCCGCCATCCGTGTGATGAGAATCACCGTAAGCCCCAGAAATAATAATAAATTTCTCTATGTGTATATAGAATTATAGACTGACATATAACGTCTGTTTTAAGATGGAAGAATTTGTCGTGAAACATTCTAAATCCACATATATAAATTAAAAGGTAAATGTAAAGCCTAACTCATAAATTCAATAAAAAGGAAAAAAGAATGGTAAAAGACCAGTGCTGTCACAATGACTGTACTCGAGATCCCCCTTTTTATGCTCCGTCTGCAAAATTGTAACGCTTTCACGTTTGATAGTAAAGCCTACAGCAGCATACACGCGTTTCAAAAAAACAATACAACGTGTACTGTATTTCTTAGAAAACCTTGAGATACGCAAGCTGATTAATGACCTAAATTAATACTAGCATTAATTTCATTTTATACACTGCGTAATGAAAAGACAGATGGACTTAGGATAGAAAGAGAGAGAGCGATGTACGAAGGAACGCATGCAATACTACCACAGTCTCGCGATATTAATGCCACCCCCAACACGCGAAAGGCATGAGGCACTAACTTTTTTTTTCAGATAGACAGTGATAAAAAACACTACAACTACGAGGGTTAGGTTTAAAAACCTGTAAAATGCTTATTGGGAAACATGACATTCTACTGTTTTATGTCTAAACTCCTGACATTAGTCTGACAGTACAGCAGACACCCTAAAGTTTGGAAGTGAGGAGGTGGCAACAGCACGACTATCCTATAAGAAGATACATATTTTAAACGCAGCCACTTAGCTCCCTTAAAACTTATATATTTGGGTTCCTTAGGACTTGCTGACAAAGAATATGTTAAGTGTTACGCAAATAGTCTAGGAATTAACAAATTATAGCCAAAAGAAAATAGTGAGGGTGTCAGACAACACCAAATAATAATCGCACAGTGGCATGTTTTGAAACCACCATTTTACGGGAAATAGGCCACCAGGTTAAATCCTATTTGATTGGATAGAAATAAATGTAAGGCGAAACACGATTAGTCGGACTACAAATACTAATTTTTTTGTTGTTAGGGGAAACGGTAGTAGGGGTACTTTTTTTTGAAAAGCTGTGTAAACATGGCCCGATTGGTTAGACCTGCCAATATAGTCAATTAGGAGCGTCAGTTCAGTGCCACATTTTAAAATAAACTTACGCAGAAACAGTGCGTTGAGAACCAGCTTATATTTTTTTCTAAATAAAAGCGTGGGACAGAGGCAGATCGGAATTTGTGCCATATTCATCGCCGGTCAACGTATTTGTGTATTATTTCCATGAATTGTGGTAAGATTGACATATTTGATATCTTTTTGATGAAAATTGAATGTGAAATGATAATTTATGTCTGTATATGTGTGTGGTTCAGTAGCAAACATGAGGCAAAGCCTGGATATTGCTCCAACCTGAACAAAACTTGTCGGAGAGGAGTTTAACTGCCTAGGCCTACATGGAATTACCAAATAGTACACTGACACCTATCTTATTGTATAGAAGGACTTACAGCTGAAATTGCAGAGGCGTAGTAACCATTAGGGAGAGGAATACTGGTGAATATTATTACATGAGAGGCTAGCAGTTGGCCTACCGCTCTGAACTCAGTGTTTGTTATGTATTGTGCTCAGTGTGGAAATAGATTATAAATTAGTTCTGAAGTAGGAGGTACAACCTTCTTGTTTCAGGGACCGTGGTCCTAACTTATTGAAGCAGCACCTGGTCTGAGTTTTGCTGAATCCAGAGGCTGGTAGCTTACTCCTTGGTCAAGATAGCGACCATTATTGCTTTTCAAGAACACGGTGAAGCAAGCGAGCAGAGGAGACTGTTTCCTGCCGCCCTCACAGCAGATAAGATTCTGTGGCCAGAGCAGCTCAATCCTATGTACCCCCCTCAAAAATTGACAGTATATTAATTAAAGAGGGACAATAAATTGTTTCAAATGACAGGAACTATGATCTTTTCCCAATATGATTTCCACCAAAAGCAAACACTTGAAGTCATGATGACAAACAACAACCTAGCTTGAAAAAGCCAGTATTACCTCATAGTACTACTTCACAACTTACACACATATGATAATAATAATAATATATGTCAATACAAAGATCATATATATAAATTGTGTATATATAATTGTGATTACATTTGATTGTGATTCCTGGTTCACTTTGTATTTGAATCAGGATATCTAATATTTGCAGTAATTAATACATATAATTTTAAACTTTAAAACTTGACTTATTAAGATAATCTTATAGAGTGTTCTATGTATGTGAGTGTCACTGTGTTGTAAAGTATTGTGGATTAAACTAAATTGTTTATCTGTCTGTTGGTTGTTGTGAACATACACTTCATCACTTTCATAACCGTAGACATTCAACGTAGTCATCACAATATTCCAGAATAAGTCTGACTGAGGTATAAATGTGGTAGCAAAGAAAGGTTATCTGTAAAACACTACACCTATTAGATACAGATACCTTCACAGCTGATCTCAGTCAGTACACTAAGTCCCCTATAAATATTTATATTATCACACTTTACCACAGTCTCAATGAACGTTTCGAAACCACTGGCAGTACCCGGGATAGAATTCGGAGTGGCCAACCACGAGTTACTACCCCTGCGTAAGATCGTCATATTGTGCTGAGTCACCTAAGGAATCGTTCTCTCCCGGCAAGTCAAACAGCAAGAGCAATAGTGGGTAGACGTTGGCAAGTCTCTCGAATGACAGTCATACGACGACTCAGAGATACAGGCCCTTTTGCAAGACGACCTTATGTTTGGCCAAACTTGACTCACAGACATCGTCAGCAGCGTCTGCAATGGGCAGAGCAACATATCAGATGGACTAGACTGCAGTGGAATGCTGTCCTATTCATAGACGAGAGCAGATTCAACATATCCTTTGCTGATGGACGTATGCGGATTTGGCGACGGTGTGGAGAGCGCTTTGCAGATTGCTGTGTTCGTCAGCATAACCGATTTGGAGGTGGCAGTATTCACAATTGGGGAGGATTCAGTTTTTACCATCGCTTGCCTCTTCACGTCTGTTAATGCTGTGACATATCAAGATGAGGTTCTGGATGCATTGGTTGCTCCTGCGATCACAAATTATTCAGACTTGCAGCTTCTCCAGCAGGATAACGCACGTGCGCACACCGCATGCATTACGCAGCAATATCTACAGCAGCAGAACATTGTGACGATTGATTGGTCTGCCCTATCACCAGTCACGACCCCTATAGAACATCTGTGGGACGAGCTAGGACGCAGAGTCTACAGGCAAGGTTCTCCAGCTAATCTGCAACAGCTCGAAGCTGCTCTTATACGTAAATGGGACTTGATTCCCCGGAATTTCCTTCAGAGACTTGTGCGTTACATGCGGATCCGCTGCAAAGCTTGTTTGCAAGCATACGGTGGACATACCAGATACTGAGGATAGTGTGAATGAATTTTTTTATTGGTTGCATTTTTGGTTTTCTCCCTTGCCTGCACAGAATGCAATGAATTTCATAACAATCAAATGTACAAATTTGTGGTGGATTTAATGTTAAGAAATGTTGTTATGTACTCTTAGTGTACTGAATGAGGTCAGCTGTGAAGGTCCCTGAATATAACAAATTATTATGGTAAGTGTACAGGGTACCTTTCTGCTACCACCTTTTATCTCATTCAGACTTATTCTTTGACTGGAATGTATGATGACTACGTTTGGTGTCTAGGGTTATGAATATGTAGTGTAATGTTTCATTAACCAACTGAACAGATAAACAACTATTTTATTATCCAACACAACACAACATTACTACGACAATCACATACAAAGTACACTTTAAAAGACTATCTTAAGTAAGTCAGTGGTTGAATGTTGTGTAACGTTAATTTTTTTTCTTCAATTTATTTTGTCCTGACTCTATTTGTTTGAATCAGGCTTGGCAATCAAAGTGAAATCAAGGGAATTATTTACATTAATCAATTTACACAATGGATCTTCTGTCCATAATACAAGTATTATTATAATAAAAGAGTGTAGGTGTAATTTTCTAAATTAGGTTAATACTGGTGTATATATATAATGGAACTCCGCCTATGCCGGTCCCAAGCCCGGATGAAAAAGGAGGAGGGCGGCCTGCATGGAGGCCGTAAGGAGGCAGCCCCTCCACCATGCAAAGTCACAACAGGCCAATCACCTGTTTGTCTTAAACTATGATTACGAGCAATATAAGAGAGAAAACCGGACTGATTCTAAAGGCGACGAATTGGAACGGACTACAGACTACGACTTATGGAACTTGGAACACAAGAAGTATAAATGGGAAGGAAGAGGAGCTGGTGGAAGAGATGAGGAAAGCAAAACTAGAAATCCTGGCTATAACGGAAACGAAGAAAAAAGGACAAGGAGTCATGGATCTCGATGGCAACACGTTGCTCTACAATGGTGTACCTATATCTGAAAGAGCTAAAGGGGGCGTGGGTTGCATTGTGGCCCAAAATCAAAAAGATAGTATCAAGGGATGGAACTTTGTCTCGGAGCGCATTATGGTTGTAAAACTAAAAGAAGGAGAAACCATAGTCAACCTGGTCATAGTGTATGGACCAAATGAGGATGAGAGAGCAGAGATCAAGGAGGAATTCTTCGAGCTGCTTCAAAGGACAGTGGATGACTGCCTAGATGAAGTTATTATGCTCGGAGATTTTAATGCCAGAGTTGGAAATGACCATGCTAGATGGGGTGGAGTTATCGGAAGATATGGAGAAGATACTCTCAATGACAATGGAAAGCGACTCCTTAGATTCTGCAGTGAGCAGAATCTGATCATTACAAACACAAAGTTCCCCCATAAGCGCATACATGCATACACTAGATGTGAACCAACCAAGAATGAGAAGTCAGTGATCGACTATGCCATTGTTCGGAGAAGCGCATTCAGATATGTCCGAGATGCAAGAGTCTGGAGGGGGCCAGAGATTGGAAGTGATCACTACCTGCTAACAATCAAACGAACAACTGAAAGAGTTGCTCAGCCTAGGAACTGCCCAACATCACGCAAGAAACCAAGTAAACGAGCAGGAGAAATGAGCATTAGGACCTACAAGCTGAGAGAGCCAGAAATTAAGACCAGATATCAGGGGCTTAATGCTACAGCAGTGAGCAACACAGAAGAACGACCTGATGACTTGGAAACCCTCTGGAATAAATTCAAGGATATCATAAAGACAGCTGCTGCAGAAGCATGCGGTGAAGTCCGACTTGGGAACCAGAGAAAGAGGACACCTTGGTGGACAGAGGAAGTCAAAGAGAAAATAAGAGAGAAGAAAATGGCATGGAAACAATACTTATGAGCTAAAAACACAACAGGACAAATGGAAAAATATAGAGAATATGTGACACTCAGAACAGAAGCAAAGAACAAAGTGCTAGCAGCAAAACAGAAGTCCTGGGAAGAATTTGGAGAAAAGCTAGAAAAAGATGCACAAGAAAACCAGAAATTGTTCTATAAGACCCTAAAGAACATGAGGAAAGAAAAACAATGCCCTCTCAAATTTATAAAGGACAAGCAAGGCAAATTGCTTACTGCCCCGAAGGAAGTAACGGAAAGATGGAAAGAATATTTCTCAGAACTCCTGGATGGTGAGCATGGTGAAGCATCAGAAATGATAACCACTAGCACAGAAGAGAAAACCAATGATGGTGAAGATGACATAAAGATGGAAGAACTGAGGGCAGCACTAGAGAAAATCAAGATGGGCAAAGCAGCAGGGCATGATGGTATAACACCAGAAATGGTTAAGTTCATGGGAGCATCAGGCGACCTATTACTCTTAAAGGTCCTACAGGCAGCATGGTGCAACAAAACCATACCAAAGGATTGGGAGATTGCCATCATAATACCAATTTTCAAAAAGGGTGACAATCGACAATGTGGAAACCATAGAGGCATATCCCTTCTCAGTGTCCCTGGTAAAATCTACTCTAGAATCCTAGAGCAGAGACTCCGACGCCTAGCTGAGCCACAATTGGATGAGGTCCAGTGCGGATTCCGAGCAAAACGAAGTACTCAAGACCTAATCTTCACACTCAGACAGCTGAGTGAAAAGGCCCTTGAGTATAAGAGTGAGATCCATCTTTGTTTCATAGATCTGGAAAAGGCGTTTGACAGGGTCCCGTGGAGCAAACTTTGGGACTGTTTGGCAAGGAAGAATATTCCAGCACCTCTTATTCATGCTATACAGAGCTTCTACAAGTCTTGCAGAAATTATGTGAGGACAGCAAACCATAAGTCAGAAGAGTTCAGGACCACCACTGGTGTAAGACAAGGTGATATCCTATCACCTTACCTCTTCATACTCCTTATGGACGATGTCATCAAGGCATGTAAGGAGAGAACAAGAAAGTGTTTAGTGGGGTACTGGAAGATGAGACAGGTCTATATTTCGGAGCTGGCATTTGCTGATGATGTTGCCCTGATTGCTAAATCAGAGGCACATCTCCAATCCAACCTGCAAGTCTGGAAGGAAGAGCTGGAGAAGAGAGGGATGGTCATAAGCAGCCCTAAAACAAAATCCATGGTGATATCACGAGAAGAAAGAAAACATCAGATTAAGTTGGGAGAACAGGTCCTGGAGCAGGTCGACCACTTTAAATATCTCGGAGCTATTATAGACCGAAAGGGAGGCATCAAAGAAGAAAGTTGGCCACTCGAAAAGCAGCGGCTGGGAGACTTTTTCAGGCCATAAATCGTGGATTCCTCAGCAAGAAAGAGGTTGGTAAGAAAACGAAGATGGCTGTATACCGCTCCACCTATGTCCCAGTCTTGACATATGGATGCGAGTCGTGGGCAATGACTACAACCCACAAAAGCCAGATCTAACCTCAGAAATGAGGTATCTGAGGAAAGTGGTTGAAGTAACAAGAAGAGACATGGTCCGCAACCAGACGATCCGTCAAGGCCTAAAATCCCATCCGCTGCAGACCCAAATAGAACAGTCCCAACTAAGATGGTTTGGTCATGTCTGCAGAATGGGAGAAGATCGGCTACCACGACAAGCATGGGAAACAAAGAGCCAGGGATCCAGACCTCCAGGACGACCCAGAGTCCGCTGGGAGGACAACAATAGACAATCTTTGAAGGACCGAGGACTAGAATGGAACCAGGCCAGGAAGAAGACAGCTGATAGAATGGTCTGGCGCTCTCTCTTCTAACCTCTACACCTCACGGTAGAAGGGGAACGACTAAGTAAGTAAGTAAGTAAGTATATATATAATGGTAGGTTGTTAGTTAACATCCCTCCCTATAGTTCATTTGCTTTTCATTTGTCACAGGTGGAATTTTTTTATTAATATTTTCAGTCTTTATTCTTAAAAACTAGAGTTCATAGAGGTTGAGCTTCCTGGTGCCGAACAGGCACTTATCTTCGAAGGATAACACCGGTAGATCTTTTCCTAGGCTCGCTGGACAATCTGTTCCACTTATTGAAAGGCAATGGCATCCAGCACGTTCCCGAAATATGCAAACAGTGTCAGGAATCAATCAGTTCCCACGAGCTTGGTTTTACGTTAATGTCAGGGCTACAAAAAACCCTGAAATAAGAAGGTTATGCATCCTTCTTTATAACAAGCATACAATAATATTCCACAATTTATTACAGGTACAGTACAAACAAACGAATAGGGTCAGCTCTTGATGACAACCTATTTTACCATTATATTTTGACGTGACAATGTATACCAGTATTCCTCTCCCCTAATGGTTACAACGCCTCTGCAATTCCAGCAGTAATCTTTTTCCATACAATAGGGTAGGCGTTATGCTCCTTGATGACAATCATATATAATTTTGTAGTTCTACACCTCTCTGATAGTCTATCATATGATGGATCAATCTCTAGGCTCTGCCTAAGTCTGCCATGGAACCACTTACTTACAGTCGTATTGCAGTATCTCCCATTCAAACTTTATTTTAAATAAAAGGTTAATAAAATCAATCTTACCACACATTTCAATGAATTATACACAATTAAACGATGGCTGGCAAACAATAATGGCACACTTTAGATCTGCCTTGTCCAGACTGCTTTCTATAGGTTTGAAAAGCACCAGCCTGCTCTCATCGCTCCTTGTTCATCAGAAAATTTTTTCAAAATGGCAACGAGCAGTCTACGTTTCCGATAATATATAATGTATGGGCCAATGGGACCACGAACTCATTTATTTTGAATCAAACTTAAAAAAAAAAACTCTCAAACTACTATGTTTAATACTGCAAATATATTTTTAGTTTTAGGTCAACCAATCCTTTCGCGCCTTCCTTTCAACTACCGCCAATCAAATTACAGGTACCTTTTAGTCCTTATTTCCCCAAAAGCTTTTTTCAAAACATGCTATGAAAAAAATAAGCAAGCATGGTTTTTGTTTTCGTCAGTGCGTCTTATAATACATAGTATTTTTGCCAATATCTTGGTTATTTTTTGTACTAGAGGGTAACTGACACCATATTATTGCTCAGGAGATCATAAGGCATCCGAATATATAATTTTTATGGCCCTATGTATTATGGTTCATAATTCCATAGTGTTTTCTATGTTAGTCGTTCAAATCTAGAAACTACCACCTGTTCCATTCTTTTTCTAACTATTTTCAAACCAAATACGAGACTTGTCCGTAGTACGTTAGAATTACGTCATTCCTTATAAGAGCTAAGGTTGTTTACATGATTCAATTGACGAACATTTTTTAGTTTTTGTATCGTAATTTGAAAATCGCCCAAAGCTATGTCGCGCGAGTTGGCTTTTGTGCAATCAACGCGAGACGGCGTCCCTATGTTCTGTCTTTCTATCCCTCTCCTCCTTTTCTTTTATTCTATCACTCTATCGTCTTGAACTTGCGCAAGTGTTACATTTAATCTCAAGGACGAATTTCGAAAAGACAGTATCTTTCATTCGGCTATAAGGCTTATCAAAATCCGCATACCGGCTGGCGTGGGGACGAAGAAGCTGGACTCAATTTTTATTTTCTATCTTATTTTTGACTTTATGCACTATAATATTATTTAATTTAGCTATTGTATTTAGAATATCGTCACAAAATTAATGACCAGCATGGATTCATAGGAAAATGAATAAAGATTCCAAATATGTAAACTTGTAAACACTTATATTTATATTTCACACTCAGTTCCAGGATTATAGAGGTTGTGCGTTTTTAATGTGCTTCATTGATAAATATATATGATAGCATATATATAGGCAGTCATTATATTCTGGAATATATATATAAGAGATATATATAGGTATATAATAAATATACGTAGAGAATAGAACTGAGAGAGAGAGAGAGAGAGAGAGAGAGGAAAGAACTTGAGTCGGAGTGGCACGGGAAGAAGTAATCCGTTTGTTCAAGCTCTAGAGGTACCGGGTTACATTCCCAGTTGAGGGAAAATAATTTATGGAAACGTTTTTTTTTCAGAAGCAGTGGTCCTAATGATGTCATACTTAAACATGTTTTCCACTAACCAAACCCCCCCCCCCCCTTAAACATGAGTACAACAGAGATATGATGCATAGCCTTCTCGGATAAGGGCGAAAAAATGGGAGGTCCCGTGTGC
Organism: Oreohelix idahoensis; assembly: GCA_024509875.1. Lineage (NCBI taxonomy): Eukaryota > Metazoa > Mollusca > Gastropoda > Stylommatophora > Oreohelicidae > Oreohelix > Oreohelix idahoensis. Next base: position 72,861 of record JAMPIV010003838.1, read on the forward strand.
AATTTGCGCGCGCTAAAAATCCCACGGCAGTTGGAAATCGTAAGGAGTAGGCCTATCAGGCCGCTGCCCTGGCAAAATGTTAAAAATTAGAAACCTACCCACAACAAAGATATTTATAGAATGTGTGATTTTTATATATACACATTGGGATTCTTGCTGGTGCTACGGAGTTCAGGCACTGTACTGAGATCCTCCTTGTGTGATCTGAGGGAGGAGATCGGAGCACCGATGGAGTAGACCGTATGCAATGAAGATAGTCCTTGAACCAAAACAAACCAAACCGCGCATTACGAGGAGGGTTTCGGTCACATGCACAATAGGCCTACATAATCCTTATCTGCTTAAGTTCATCCGTAAAAAAAAACAACAACATTTATATGGGGTCTCTGTAATCAATATCACTGCTTAAATGAACTGTTCTGAGCCAGCAATATCAGCACTTATATTACTTATATAAATGTAACAAAGTTACAGATACAAAAATTAAAACATTATTTCTTCCATGAACGACGGTATTGAAAATCCTCTTGTAAAATTCATAATACTTATTTCATTTTTGTGATGATCTAGTTAAGCTGACAAGGTAACATAGTCTGTTACTGTCCAATGTTAGTTACTGAGTAGGCACTTTAAAATATACTGTTCAAAAAAAGAAACGCAACTTTTTTGGTGTTACTTTTATAAAAGATATTCGCTGATTGGACATCAGTCAACCTATCGACTGTGTCCATCTGGTCATTAACTTCTCGTGGTTACCTGAATTGTACTCACCTGATGATTCGTGAGGTCATGAAAGAGGTCAAGGTCAAAACAACATTTTTGACAATAACTCGTGACAGGTTCATGAGAATCGCGTGAAACTTACTGAACACAAAACTCTCTGACCATATTATTGAATGCTTATAAAAGATTGACGCTCCTCGAATAAATTCAGTTGAAAATTCAATGCGCAAGTATGGCTCATCTCACTACAGAACAACGACTCATCATCATTAAACGTTTATAGACTGGACAGTCACAAAGTGTTGTGGCCAGATAATTTAATGTGGTTAGAAGCACCATTAGTCGCCTTTGGAGGCGATTTCAAGAAACTGGCTCAGTGGCAGACCGGCCGCGCAGTTCAAGACCCAGAGTCACAACTCCTGCCGAAGACCGCTTCATACGGCTGCGTCACCTCAGGAATCGACTTGCATCTGCGTCCTCCACAGTCCAGTCAATGTCAGCAGCTCGTCGAATTTCAGATCAAACGGTCAGGAACCGACTGAACGACTCTGTTCTTTGGGCTAGAAGACTCTACAGAGGTCCTGTTCTTACGGACCGACATCGCCAGAACCGACTGCAGTGGGTGAACCAGCATCGTCAATGGACCGTTGGGAGTGACTGGAGACGGATTTGGTTTAGTGATGAATCATTTTTTGTGCTCCAGCGACACGATAGACGGAGAAGAGTTTACCGCAGAGTCCATGAGCGCTACGCCCATAACAGCGTTGATGAGGCTCCTCCACATGGTGGTGGAGGTGTACTGATGTGGGGGGCGATCAACTTCATGGGAAGTAGTGACCTGGTGCAAATTGAAAGACGCCTGAATGCCCAACGATACGTCGCTGAAATTCTTCGTCCTCACGTCCTTCCACTTCTGGCTGCACGAGGGTCGATTTTTCAGCAGGATAACGCTCGACCTCATTTACGTCTCAAGGAAAAGAGGCGTGGATCAAAAATGAGTAAACGCAGGCTGTCAATGCATGGCTTTGCTCGCGAATCATACAACGCCAACGAGGTCACGAAAGACTGTCAGATACTGTAGGCTATATTTCCATTATACGTCACAGTCCTATATAATCAAAGCGCTTTTGCTTGTAAGTGTTAGATTGAGTAATATTTTAACAATAATTTATTTTATTGTTTAATGTTTTATTATTCAATAATAATGTAGCCTGTCAAATCCTCAATCACCCATGTACTACTAAACGCCCCCCTGTGGCCCAATTTTCCGTTATCGCCCCCTTGGATCCTTCCAACGCCCATAGGGGGGTGGTACCGCCCACTTTAGGAATTTATAAAGGTTGGACTGCTATTGATGCAGTTAATTTTATATAATAACTTTAAATGTAAAAAAGGTGAGGATAACCTCAATTAAAGCTAGGGTTTTTAAGTAAGGGAAACAATGAACTGCGAATATAAATTTTGTTTTGTATCTGACGTTGAGAAAGGTGATGGACCGATTTTTATTTAATTGTACGCAATTACATTCTGTTGGACATTTTTTTTCTGAACCAGTGGTCCTAATGATTGCATACTTCCCACCGGTCTCCTGGATAGTGAGATCGGATGCCTAGCCTCTCGGATAAAGGCAAAAAAATAGGAGGTCCCATGTGCAAGTTGCGCACGTTAAAAATTCCACGGAAGTTGGAAATCGTAAAGAGTAGGACATAAGGCCGCTATTCTGGCAAAATTTAAAAATTAGAAACCTACCCACCACAATATATATATATATATATATATACAAGAAAGGAAAACAGCAAAACTTAAACTACTAGCGGCAAGTACACATAATGCAGTTGAATCTTGCAAACTAACTTATAACTTGTTAAATAAAGAAGTGAAGACAAAAACTCGAAGAGATAAAAGACATTTCATCAATGAACTGGCCGTAGAAGCTGAAAATGCTGCAAGAACTGGTAATAGTAGGTGCCTTTATCAAATTACAAAACAACTTAACATCCACAACCACTTTGCCAATAACTTGCGATGAATTCACGCTGGACGAGATCAAACAAGCCGTTAAAAGATTAAAAAATTTTAAAGCTGCTGGAGTTGACGAAATTTCAGGGGAAATGATTAAAGCAGTTAATGACAACAACCTCTTGAGAATTTTAGATATTATAAATGAAGTATGGAGAGAAGAACAACCACCACAACAATGGAAAGACAGTATTATTGTAAAGTTACCGAAGAAAGGTGATCTATCAGACTGTAATAACTGGCGTGGTATATCTCTATTATCAGTACCTGGAAAATTATTATGTTGCATGATGTTAGAAAGACTTAAATTGCATGCTGACGAAAAGATCAGAGAAGAACAAGCGGGTTTCAGGCCGAAACGATCATGTATTGATCAAATATTCACACTAAGAACAATTATAGAAGAATCAGTGGAAAGGCAATCGCCACTTATTATCACCTTCGTCGATTTTCAAAAAGCCTTTGATAGTCTACACCGCCCATCATTGTGGAAGATACTTACAATCTATGGTTTTCCAACAAAATATGTGAATATAATCAAAGCGCTATATGACAATGCAAGATGTTTGTGTTAGAACAAATAAAGGGAATACAGAATGGTTTACAGTAGAAACAGGGGTGAAACAAGGCTGTATTATGTCACCACTACTTTTTGGAATAGCTATTGATTGGGTTATGAGAAACTATACCCACAATGAACAATTGGGTATAAAATGGACAAATGGAAAATTCCTGGGGGACCTGGATTTCGCAGATGATGTAGCATTCTTAAGTTCAACACCAAGACAATCCCAAGAAGCAATAAATAATTTGTGTCATCTCTCGGTTAAAATTGGTCTCCAAATAAATGCCTCTAAAACTAAAGCTATGAACTTTTCTAACGAGACCTTTGATATCATCTTGAACGGGGAAAAACTACAGAAAGTTGAAAGTTTCAATTATTTAGGCAGTAAAATGACTCAGGATGGTGACACAACAAGAGAAATCCATACTAGAATTGCTTTGGCAGCTAGCGCCTTCAATAGATTATCTAACATTTGGAAATTACGATCATTGAATATACATACCAAGCTTCGTCTGTTTAATTCAAATGTTATCTCAGTGTTAACATACGGCTGTGAGAGTTGGAAAATAACAAAATCATTGGAGAACAAGCTGAATACATTCGAGAACAAATGTCTTAGAAAACTCATGAACATCAGTTGGAAAGAATTCAAGACTAATCGACAAATAAGAGAAGACTCTAGGCAGAAATATGTCTCCGACTATATAAGGAAAAGACGATGGTCATATATCGGTCATGTCCTACGAATGCAAAACAACAGAATACCACTACAGGCGCTCACTTGGGTTCCTGAGGGTAAGCGGAAAAAAGGAAGACCAAAAGAAACACTCAGAAGAACAATAATAAGAGAAGGAAGAACGTTGGGCCTAAATAATATGCAAGAGCTAAGAGGAGTGGCGTCACAACGAACAACCTGGAGAGCACTGGTTTTCTGCCTTATGCGCCGTGTTTGGCGCTTAGCTGTTTTTTTAAGATGTGGGAATAGAAAAAAAGTCTGATATCTGGAGAATATGGTGGGTGTGGAAGAATTTCAATATTCAAATCGTTGGCCGCTAGCTATTGTGAGAGGGCGCATTGTCTTATTTAGTGCGCGTTATCGCTATTTATGGTACAATTTCTTATTTGGTGAGAAGATCTGCATATACTGTCCATTAATGCCACGAGGCAGATAATCTTTCAAAAGGACACCTTTGCCGTAGTCAGCATCACTTTTCCTGCAGATTTCTGTGCTCTCGGCTTGACAGGTGTTGGGGAGCCCCGGGGTTTTATTGCATGCTGGCAATTTTGGATCAAAAAGGTGTACCCAAGTCTCATCTACTGTCACCATGGTCTCCAAAAATTTTTTTGACTTACAGTTGTTGACAGAAATTTCCACCCAGGTGGGATGATAGACTGTGGTATAGAGGCTGTCGCTGAAAGCGAAAAGAATTCTTCTCTCTCTCACCTATCCTCTCCGACGACTTTTACAGAGTCCGACAGTCTAATCCACATATATATTACATATATTTCTATCTACTCACGGGCACGCACATACACGTGACGACAGTTAAACACACAGACTTGGAAAATCTATAACAATGATTATACAGATAATTGGGATCGAGCTGACCAACGCATTGATTTTTTTGTTCAAGAGAGATATTTTAATTATCATATCAAAATTTCTCACAACACCAAAAAATTACATCAAGGAAAAACATATACAAATAGTCATAAAATTTAAGAAAATGCTACAAGGATGATAGCCCGTTAAAATCTTACTCTAGGTTTAGCCCACAGCCTCGTTAAGAGAACAGATGATGGCCCAAAGAGTTATAGATACGTAGGGTTGAGGCTAAGAGTTTTTCTTCTTTTCTCGTAAATGTATGCACCGAGTTGAATAATCTGATTTAGCCTAAGAAGTAAAGAAACTCTAGCAAATAGTAACAAATTCTGCAGGTTAAACAAAAAGAATTAAGACAGTAAATGGGTGACAATCTATAACTGTACAATAACACTCAGACCTGTGTACTCTCATTCATTCAGCCATGGCCTTTCTTGCACATATATACTCACAACTTTGCTCGTTGCCTCTGGGAACATAATAATTCTAGGACCTTCACACAGACCCGAAAATGCAGTCCTTGACCAAGAAATCCCCAGTTCCAAAACACGTACTAAACTCTCAGGGAACGATTCCTTGGGGGTTCTAATTTTTCGAATGTCTGATTAAGTCACATAAAATTTGTCCAGGCACGAAAGTTAGCAGAGCACAATGTCATTAGCTTTGGATTCTAGAATTAAGGAATGTCAGATCGGTGTCTACTTCCAGGAAGGTACTCCATTTGGTCACCACAATACTAGTCACAATCTCTTTCGGAATGGTTTAATGTTTCTTGTAATATTCTCGCCGCCAGGCAGCATGTACATTTAAATTTGTGGAGCAATTTGAACTGGCTCAAAAGCCCAATATATATTTCTAGTCTTTAGAAACCGTTAGTGGGATTGCTATTACTGTCTCTCTCTGATGGCATATACACTGTCAGATTAGGGTTACTTGAAACAAAACAAAAACCCACGTGGTTAAAGATAGGAACTGTCTATGCTTCACACAAACATGTCTCTTTACTAAACGCTGGCAAGTTGGGTACCACCGTTTCACTATATAAAAGAAAGAACACATATCAAATAATTTACATATATGTACTCATAATAACTTACATTTTAAATAGCAAGCCTATAGCTTGACTTATATTTAAAGCTTCCCGTGAAATAAGTTATATTAAATAAATCAAACATCATGAATTAGAAAATACATACGTATTTCGTCAACACTCAATGATGTATCTAGCGTTATAAGTTTAGTTTTTTTAAAACAGTTTCGACTGAGTATTTAACAGTTAATTTAAACTTATTTCAGCTACTTGTTTAGTAAGCTAAAAATATGATTTATTTTGTATTTCCACTGCAACACGTCGATTAAAGAAATAACAAACTATCAAAATATTCACTCTGCACACAGAACTAGTTTAAAATGGAATCGGTGATTAAACACTAAATCACTTCACAAAACTAGATATCTATTATATATAATATTAATATACCTCAACCACAGAATTACTAAGAACGTTAAACCACCTAGACCAAACTAAGGCCATCTCTATTTACAGAGATTATTTAGAAATCGAACGAAGGTTGTTCTAGTCTAACTGCAAAGTTACTGAGTGAAATTAAATAGTTTCAAACGTGGGTTAATATTTTAAACCAGACAAAGGATGAACTATCTCCCCCGCCCCGATCTCTCCCCCTTCTCATAACAGCTACGTTATACTTAGAGGCGTGTCGTAACTGCCACCGGGCGATTACGCACCTGCGTTGACAAACTGACCGGGAAAAGCGCGTGTCAGTTGCAAATCTCAGACAACCGTCTACAACTGCGTCGTACAGATGCCGGGTCTTGACACCTTAAGCTAGTGACAGGTGAAAAATGGTAGACCAAAAGTCTGCTCTATGTCCAGCGAAACGAATTTCTCACACCCCAGGCCCAGAAATCTGGTCGGGCCGCGCTCTGACCGGGGAAACTGCAGACGTATGTCTGGCGAGAACCGTATATTCACAGCTATCTGCGCGACTGACATCTGATGCAATAAGGTTACTAGTCAGTATGAGAAAGAAAAACGATGATGGAAAAGAAATATATTTTTCGCAACGAGTGATGCGAAAAATACAGGAAAAACAAGTACGGAAAGATAATAAAATAAAAGGATGCGGGTGAGAGAATAGGAAGAAGATGTAGGTAATTTAATGATCAAAACCCACGTGACAGGACGTCCCCCCTTAAGATATGGAAGTACTCCATGTCTACGTTATGGAATTAAATTTCCTATAACCGTAGCTTCGGGGTGTCTGTCTTCTTCCCTCTCATCTTCCCCCTCCCTCTCTCTCCAATTCCTACTCAAGTCTACTCCCAAAGTTTCCTTTCTCTGGAATGTTTCCCATGCGCGCTTGAAAGAGCGTCGCCGCTTCTGACATTTTTGAAAGATTTCCTGTGATAGCGGTGGAATATCCCTGCCACTATCGTCATCTTTGTCAGTTTTGGCGATCGTCAGGAGATGGTCGGAGGTTGGCACTGGTTTTTCCAAGTATCTCTTTAAGAGATTTAAATGGAAAACCTTCTCCTTTCCTTCAATAGAGATCTGGTAGTTAGCCTTAGAAATCTTTTTCAGGACGGTAAACGGCCCTTGCCATCCGATCTTCAGTTGGTTGTTCTCGGTAGGGAGCAACACCAAAACTTTCTCTCCTGCTTCCAGTTCTCTCTCTTCCGCGACTTTCCTGTATCGGTTAGCGTGCTTGGTGCGTGCTCGCTTAAAGTTAGTCATTGCTAGGTCCCACCCTAGTTTCAACCTTTCCTTTAAAACCGACACATATTTACTTGCTGAGACAACTGTCTCATCCGCCTTCTCGTCTGTCAGAGACTGAAGTAAGGCTTCAAGCGGCCCCTTGATAGGTCTGCCGAATAAGAGTGTAGCTGGCGGAAATCCTGTGGAAGTATGAGGAGATTCTCTGTAGCCAAATAATGCTGCAGGAATACAAAGATCCCAATCTTCAGGTTTCACTTGTGCCAGTTTACTTAGCATCATGTTGAGGTTTCCATTTGCACGCTCCACAAGCCCATTTCCGGCCGGAGTATATGGCTTAGTGTGGATGTGTTGGGTCCTCAAGATCTTAACGATCTCATCCATCAACACGTTTCGGTATGGAGATCCGTTATCCGTCAACACTTGCTGAGGGAATCCCAACAGAGTGAAAATCTGCACGAGGGCTTCTGCGACATGCTTGGCATCTGCGCATGTTAGCGGGATAGCTTCTGCCCATAAAGTGCATGTATCGACTAAGGTCAGGATGAACCTGTTCCTTCTTTTAGTCCTTTCGAAAGGCCCTAAAATGTCGATCACAACCCGTTCGAATGGTGTTCCCGTTATCGGCATTTCACCCATGTGGACTGGGGGTGTCCGTTGCTTGGGTGGTACACGTTGGCACTGGGCACAGGATTTGACATACCTGATAATATCAGTATTTACTCCTGGCCACCAATAATGAGTGGTTATACGTTAGTTTGTGGCGTTCTGTCCCATATGTCCGCTGAAGGGAAGAGAGTGCCCTATTTCTAGGATTTGGCTTCTGTACTGTTTCGGTACTAGGAGCTGGTTGTAACCTTGGTCAGGCTTGCCCGTTCTCCGATAAAGTACGCCATCCTCAGAAAAAATGTCCCCGTGCTGTTTGGGTTCCTTAGCCATGGGCAGTTTCCTAAAGCAGGGTGCCAAGGTAGGGTCCTTGTATTGCGCTTCTTTAAGTTCCCTAGGTAACAAATTAGGCGCAGGCTCCTGTTCCTTCTTGGTTTGCCCTCTTGTAGTTACTGCTGCCACAATCGGCTCTTCCGGTTTCCCAATACACACGTATCTCCCGCCAAGTATGACTGGGTAGATGGGATCATCCATAACAGCCGCTTTGATCACACCTCTGACAAAGTCAGAGTGTATCTCCACCAATGCGATGGGAAGCGCTGTAGGTGCATCACTCTTACGAACTCCACAAAGTTTGACGGTCTCTCCTGTCTCTTGACCGGGTTTAACCAGCTTTCTGGCAACAATGCAATCGTAAGAAAGCCCCGTGTCAAATAAGCAAGAAGTTTGAGAACCGTTCAAAGTAACAGTACCTCGCGTTGAGGGTCCATCCCCAACAGGTTGAGAATCACTGTCAATAATTCCGCCTTGCGAGACTGCTAATAAGCATCCTATGCGTTTCGGCTCGGTATGCTCGGTCTGATCATATGTCCCGTGCTCAGGGGTTCTTTCTTTGCCACCTTGACCTTTCTGGCTACGCTGCCATGAAGGGCGGTCGGGCTGATCAGACTGTTTGGGGTGGTTGGGTGTTACGGTATATGTTATTAACGCCGTCTGCTAAAGGTTAGCAGACGTGCAATTGTAAAGGTTAAGACATTTAATATATTGCGATAGATGTTTCAATTATTGAACGCTCCATACACGATCGATTATGACGTGTCTAGCGTTGTTTGGGTCACAGTCGGTAACTAGGAGACGCTACCCTTTGTTACTTTGACCGTCAAGCTGAATAGCTGCGTTTTTCTAGCCTTCCAAATTAATGGCATGATATAGCCATTTATATGTGTATTTATGCAGGACCAGGGTCAGTCCTAGAACTCTACGAGAGAGGAAACTTATGGAGGTTAGTGATTAACTAAATCCTTGGAAGGAGAAAGATAATCGTCTACTTTATACGAAGTAATTAGACTCACAGTCTCACTGTCGGCAGGTAGCCATTCTATCTGCGCGTGCATATAGCTGTGATGTTCTGACGACAATTACTGCATTGTATCCTTAAACGGACATTGACACGTAAAACAGCAGTCTACGCTATTGATTGATTGATGCATGTACCTCATGTGTGAATTGAACTGTTTATGTATGTGTGTAATCCATATTAAATTGTGAAGGACTCGAACCGGAGGCATTATTCGTTGAATCACGTTACACCATTCAACCTTATGAATTACGTATTTTATGTCAAGTTGCTGAGTTAATAAGATGAACAGTTGTTTACATCTTGATGCCAAGTTCAGGCATTACGACAAACCGAAGGTGAGGTTCACCCCATTCGCGTAAGAACATTAGCACGATCAGAATTCAGGCAACACAACCAGTAACCCCACACGAAAGTCTTTCAACAAAACTGGCGGCCGATTGCGGGGATCGACAGAAGAGAAAAAAAATTTTCTGTGTTCCACACGCCTCCACGATATTTACGTTTGAATGAAAATCACATGACCATTACGAAGCTGACGTGACGCACGTGATCATGAATAGCAACATGACGTCACTGTTGCATTGTCGCCGTGAAGAAGACATTTTTTTTAACGCCTTTCTAGTTCGCTTCAAATTTATCAAGATGCACAAGATGGACTACCGTTGCCTGCCCATCAGGAGCAGACAGTCAAAGGCACAGGCCTAGCTGTCGACGACAACGAGCATCAAGTGAAGCAGCAAATAAAGATAAGTTTAGCTCAATAACTATTGTCGTTAACGTGACAGTGCTAACTGAGTCTATGCCTTCTGCCTACATAGGCATGTTTTTACCTATGTTTAATGTACTTTTTGTTGTTTTAAGGTGTTCTTAACTAGTGGGCGGTAGGGAGGATGAACCGAAATTAGATTCTGTGGCTCTCACGATGCCTGAATTGATTTCGGTCGTTTCTTAGGGCAGTTAAACGATCGCACTTTTTGGGAGCTCCATCGAAGATTCTGCCGAATGGACTGCCTGTCCAAATCTGCTGTCGTTTGACGATTGTGTTAACTATACCGTTCCGTAGATAACAGGTGTATTTTATTTGTACTAAGTTCACATTTTTATTCAGTTTTGTATCATGTTCGTTAACTATTTCGTCCAGTCTACTCTTACTATCATTTATTTGATGATTGTTAAATGTTCGTCCGTTATGAGTCCTGTGATGTCATCATTTTTTGCAGTCATTTTTTTTGTGTACTTTGCATATTCAGTTGACCTCGGGTCAATCTTTGACCCTTCGTTTTCCGTGTGACACTTCCGCTTGTTTTATTTAGTTCATAAATTTATTTTTAATTGTGAAAATGTCTTGTTTGCGTCTTGACATTGTTTGTACCCTTTAGTTGCATCATTGTTTTGTTTGTACTCATGATATATATTAAATACTACATTAATAATATGACATTATATTCAATAATACACTTGTAATTTAATTTAATTAATTTTTTTCTGACATTTAAGGTTAATATGGGACATTGCATAATTATGCAGTGATAGTCCAAGAAATTAGCACTACAATTTATAAGAGATGCCTAGGGCATAATAATAATAATAATATAATATATATATATTGACCAAATAAAATAATCTTATAGTCTACCTTTGAGGTGACAGACCCATTGTATATTATTTAATATACTTTTCTGGTACTAAGAGGGTGACTTAGTACATTGAACAATATAATTACTAGGAATCATACCCAACATTATTGGATATTAAGATTAATTGTGTGATGTAATTACATTATAGTTAACAGATATCATAACTATTTATGATATAGTTAGTACTTAGATACAATATTGTTACAAAATATTGTCTATTAGTTGAACTTAGACATAAGAGTTCAGTACTATTGTGATTATTTATATTGAATATTCCTAAGTTGAGTAAGTATAATAATTACTCTGAAGCTACTATTGACTATTTTAATCAGTAATTATCAATAATTACTTACAGATAAAAGTCAAAATGCTTACTATAGACCATTTCGTTAAAATTGGTAAAGAATATGGTTATAAATCCCAAGAACTTCGTCAGTTTGCTGAGGCAGAACTGGAAAAACATAAAGCAGAAATGGAGGAACAAAAGGCTGCATTAAAGAAAGAGGAAGCAGAACGTGAGATGAAGCAAATTGCCAAGGAAAATAGATTAAGAGAAATTGCTCAACAGGAAAAAGAGAATAAATTGAAACGAGAGGAAATTATTTTACAACAAGAAATGGAATTGGCGCGTATTAAATTGGAGACAGCAAGATTACAAGCACAAAGTGCTGATGCAAACCAGAATAATAACGCACAAAATGGATCGTCATCCAGCCAAACTAAACATTTCTACAACTTTAAATTACCCACTTTCAACTTAAACGTGGACGACCTTTCATCGTTCCTGTCACGTTTTGAACAGACTTGCAAAACAAATCATTTGCCCGAAGAGTCATGGGTACTCAAGTTAAATGAATTCTTGGTTGGAGAACCATTGACGGCTTCTCAAAATGCTGACCCATCAATAGCAAATAACTACGGTGCTATTAAGTCCTTGCTTTTACGAAGGTTTCACCTGGACGAGGAACACTGTAGGTTGAAATTTAAGGGAATTTTACCTGAATCTCCAAAAGATTTTGCAGGATTCATTGCGAACATACGCAATACATTTAATAGATGGGTTGAACTGGCAGAAGTCAACAAATCGTACGACAAATTAGTTGATTTGCTACTACGGGATAAGGTATTATCTTCGGTTAGCCAGCCATTCTTTGCATATTTGCAGGAGCGTAAACCAGGTACTATTGACGAGTTGGAAAAAATTTCTTTAAACTACTGTTCGGCACATCCGAATGCAACCATTTCTAACTCCTCATTAAGAGAACCTCTACCTGTGGCGTCTAATATGGCCTACAATCATAATAACAAACAAAGACATCACAGTGTAGACAGAAGTAGGTTCCAAAGAAATCACAATGTTAACTTTCAGAAGGGACATAATAATGATTTCAACAATAAAAATGAGTTCAACAGAGGTAGATCACGAGATAGAAATTATTCACCTCAAACAAACTACCACAATAGTCAACATAACACTAATTATAATCGATCACATACCCCGAAAAATAACAATAACTGGAATGGTAATAATCATGGTTCGAGACATCGAGATAATAGTTACTATAGAGGACGACGAGATAATTCTAACAATTATACTCGGAATCGATCTCATTCTCGGGGATCATCTCATTACAACCATAATACAGGGGCGGCAGTTACAAATAATACTACCCCTATAGCTCAGGTCCTACTTGACAATAATACAACACAGTCTTCTGCTGCATGTTTTGCTATTAATTATAATGTGGCAAATAGTTGCCAACAATGCAATCTTATTTTTCAGAAGGCGAAAGAAACAGTGCTTAACTGCGGACATATTACACCAGAGGTAGGTCTTGCAGTCAACGATGGAACAGGCTTACTAATTTTTGACTGGGGAATCGTTAATGGATCCGTCGTCTCAGTGCTGAGAGATTCAGGATCCACGACGATTGGTGTACGTCAGTCGCTGGTACATCCTAGCTGTGCGACAGGAGAATACGTCCGCTGCATGACATTTGGTGGAACTATTGAGTTTTACTCCACAGCTATTGTTCATATTAGAACACCCTTTTTCACAGGGAATGTAAAAGTATGTATGCTAAAATAGCCTATTGCTGATCTGATGGTTGGTCGTATACACGGCAGTAAAGATTGTACTCCAGATGAGATCATAGAATGGGAGAAACATAACCTATGCACTGGAAACGCCGTGACGACTAGAGCGCAGACTCAACTCATGGAGAAAGTTGGTGATAATAAAATGGATGTAGACAACCAAGAGGAATTTGTAGTCAATTCACCTATTGACAGGGAAACATTTGCAACCAAACAAAAAGAGGATAAATCTTTAAAAAAAATTTTTAAGCTGGTTGATAAAGTTGACAATCTATCCTCAGGTAATAATAACAAACATTGGTTTGTTATTAAAAATGACCTATTGATTAGATGTTTTAATGACAAATCACAAATGAAACAACAAGTTATGGTCCCGTATACTTTTAGACGGTACATTCTTCAACATGCGCATGACTCACAGTGTGCTGGACATATGGGATATACTGGAACACGATCTCGAGTACTGTCTTCATTCTTTTGGCCAGGAGTGTCAAGAGATATTTCGCAGTATGTACGTTCCTGTACTACATGCCAAGAAGTGAAAGCACGTGGAGCTTTTCACACGGCGCCTATTCAGGCTTGCGATATCTCAGTAAGACCGTTTGACAAGATGGCCATAGATATTATTGGTCCATTGCTACCATCGGCCAGAGGACATAGATTCGTCCTTACGTGCATTGATTTGTGCACACGATGGCCAGAAGCTATCCCATTAAAGACCACCACTACCACAGATGTAGCTGATGCACTACATCTCATCTTTTCTAGAATAGGGTTTCCTAGAAAACTTTTATCAGACCATGGGTCACAGTTCATATCTGACACCATGAAGGAAGTCATGAAAACCTGGAACATTGATAGGAATTTAAGTAGTATTTATCATCCTATGAGTAATGGTGCAGTTGAAAGACTTAACCGTACACTTAAACAACTACTACATAAGGTTACTTTTAAGCACCCTCATGACTGGGACAGAGCACTCCCAGCTGTTCTATTTGCTTATCGGGAGGTACCGCATGAACAAACTGGCTTCTCTCCCTTTGAATTAGTTTTTGGTGCTCCCCCAAGAGGTCCTATGGGACTAATAAAAGACTTATTAATTGACGCGGAGATGACTCAGGACACTCAGTCATCTTACGAGTATGTGATTAATCTTCGGAAGAACATTATTGAGTCTTGCCAGTTGGCAACAGCTTCTTCTGAGGCTGCAAAAGCTAAGGCTCGATCTCTACAAAATAGGTCTCGACGATTACGCCAATTATTCCCAGGCGATGAGGCTTATGTGTTACTTCCTCACAACAACAATAAATTATTGATATCTTGGAATGGTCCTTACAAAGTCATTGATAAAATTTCCGACGTTGATTACGTCTTAGATATCAAGGGACACAAAAAGATATTTCATATTAACATGCTCAAGCAATTTCATACACGTCCTGAACACTTACAGTCAATTTTCCATGAACTAGATGACAACACAGTATCTACTTGTTATTATTCTAACTTATCCGTCATCCAGGAAGAAGAATCTTCTTTTCCTGAGGTACAGTTACCGTTACCGGTACCAGTAGTTCAACCTACTGAATCTTGGCGGGATGTAACCATCTCTTCAACGGTTACACCGCAACAGCGTCTACAGATTGCTAATCTCTTACAATCTTATCCAGATGTGTTGACCGACGTCCCGGGTCGCACATCGGCTATCAGTCATGACATTACTCTTAATGACGATACACCTATTCGTGTACATCCCTATTCGGTTCCTTTACATTTCCTTGCTAAAACTACTAAGGAACTTGAACAGATGTTGTCTCTGGGAATCATTGAGACTAGTAATTCGCCATTCTCTTCTCCATTAGTGATTGTCCGGAAGAAGGACAATAACATCAGACTATGTGTTGACTATAGAAAATTAAATGCTAAGACTATAGTTGACAGCGAACCACATCCACTTATCGACGACTTACTGCCACGTCTATCCAACGCAACTATATTTAGTAAGATAGACTTAACTAAAGGTTATTGGCAGATACCACTGACCGAAAAGGCTAAATACTACACCGCATTTTCCACTCCACAAGGTCTATACCAGTGGAATGTGATGCCTTTTGGGCTTGTTAATGCGCCAGCTACCTTCATTCGCCTGATGCGACAAATTTTATCAGGTAGATTAGACGTTATTACGTATATTGACGACATATGCTTGTTTAGTTCGTCGTTTGAGGAACATGTTTCGGGACTTAGATATGTTTTCGACACTCTAAGGAATTATCATCTAACTGCTAAACCTACAAAGGTGCAGATCGCGTGTAATGAGATAACCTTTTTGGGACATATCATTGGAGCGGGATATATCCGAACGTTACCTAGTACGGTCTCCAAAATTCTAAACATAGCAGTTCCTCAGACGAAGAAACAGGTCAGGAGTTTGTTAGGACTTGTTCAATATTACAGTAGATTCATACCAAACTTGTCATCCATCACGGCTGTATTGTCTTCATTGTTAAAAAAAGACATGCCGGTGAAGGTGACATGGACTGGTATATGCAATGAAACTTTCAACAAAATTATAAATTTGTTTTCGCATGAACCAATTTTAAGACTTCCCGATGCTTCCAAAAGATTTTTCTTACGAACAGATGCTAGTAACTACGGCATCGGTGCATGCCTGCTCCAGAACCATGATGGCGTTCTACATCCTACATTATATATTTCAAGAAAGCTAAAGCCGACAGAAACAAAGTATTCCACAGTGGACAAGGAACTTTTGTCAGTTATATGGGCAATCACAAAACTGGAAAAGTTCTTGCTTGGTGCTCCATTCACCATTCAGACTGACCAGCGTGCTGTAGCATCTTTGCGTAGATCAAACCACAAAAGCCCAAAACTCGCCAGATACGTGATCATCCTGCAGCCATTTGAATTCTCCATTGAACATATTCCTGGCACTGAAAACATTGTGGCGGATGCGTTGTCACGTAATCCTATTGACGACGAATAATCAACATTGACATTCCTAAACTACGTCAATCATCACTACATTGGATAGAACGAAGTATCAACTATAAGGGAACTAACCTTGACTTCAATTTAATAATTATAAACACTATATGCATCACAGAATTGAACTAAAGACAATCAAGGTATACATATTGACATTGAAACTTCGTCTAACGTCCATACACAATATATGAATATTCGTTCAACAATCATGGAACAATATCTGACGACAAGTCGAACTTATTATCCTATGTGCACTTAATTCTTGGATCCTAGGATAATTGACATTTCTGTCCGACGTAAATGCTTCAACACTTTGTCTAAAAGAATTCATCAGGATCAGGACTACGGATGGATCATCATATCCTATACTAATTAATTAGTTAACTTAACTTCTTAATTGAATTAATATCAATAAAATGAAATGTGAGAAAAAAATGAAATGAAAAAAACAAAAAAGAGAACGAAATATAAAAAGAAGAAATTATGAAAAGAGAAAATAAATCTCACACAAGTATTAGATTAATATTTTTTTTAATGTACCTATACGTTATTGAGTTAGTTAAATTAGATAGTTATTATTCACTAACACTTAACACACACAATTAAGTTAAACTTATATTCGAATTTCTTTCTATTTCTTCTCACTTATTTGTCTTTTCTTCTCTCATAACATCGTGTTACATTAGAATCTTAATAATTTAACTCTTAGTTTAATTAATTAATTTAATTTTAATTAGTCAAATTAATTCCTATATGACATACTAATACGACAGACCTTACTTTAATTTAATTCTATCATTCACTATTGACATTACACATTTTATTTAGTTGATATAATAATATGCATAATATTGATATATAATATGATTAATGTTTGATGACTATGACAAATAGTTAGTTGACATGACCGCGACACGGTTCTACTCAGAACATCGTCGGCCATATGTCACAATTGTGTTAAATTTTTTGAAAAATTGTTAAGTCGGATAGATCTTGAAAAAAAATCTATCGATTTTTTTTTTTCCCCCCGGTGTACAGGGAATTGTTACGGTATATGTTATTAACGCCGTCTGCTAAAGGTTAGCAGACGTGCAATTGTAAAGGTTAAGACATTTAATATATTGCGATAGATGTTTCAATTATTGAACGCTCCATACACGATCGATTATGACGTGTCTAGCGTTGTTTGGGTCACAGTCGGTAACTAGGAGACGCTACCCTTTGTTACTTTGACCGTCAAGCTGAATAGCTGCGTTTTTCTAGCCTTCCAAATTAATGGCATGATATAGCCATTTATATGTGTATTTATGCAGGACCAGGGTCAGTCCTAGAACTCTACGAGAGAGGAAACTTATGGAGGTTAGTGATTAACTAAATCCTTGGAAGGAGAAAGATAATCGTCTACTTTATACGAAGTAATTAGACTCACAGTCTCACTGTCGGCAGGTAGCCATTCTATCTGCGCGTGCATATAGCTGTGATGTTCTGACGACAATTACTGCATTGTATCCTTAAACGGACATTGACACGTAAAACAGCAGTCTACGCTATTGATTGATTGATGCATGTACCTCATGTGTGAATTGAACTGTTTATGTATGTGTGTAATCCATATTAAATTGTGAAGGACTCGAACCGGAGGCATTATTCGTTGAATCACGTTACACCATTCAACCTTATGAATTACGTATTTTATGTCAAGTTGCTGAGTTAATAAGATGAACAGTTGTTTACATCTTGATGCCAAGTTCAGGCATTACGACAAACCGAAGGTGAGGTTCACCCCATTCGCGTAAGAACATTAGCACGATCAGAATTCAGGCAACACAACCAGTAACCCCACACGAAAGTCTTTCATTATTGGGGTACTTGTTCTTGTAGAACTTGGATTTTTCAGGAGGGGGGTTTTGAGGTCCAGTTTCTCTGTGGTTATTTTGGTTAGAAACCTGAGAAGATTGCTCTAGGTTATGTTTTCGAAAATGCTCCTCTGTTGGTTTCCGCTTTGTGGCCGGTAGTTCAGCCAGCGCATTATGGTAACGCTCAGACTTCTCTAGGATGTCTTCGAGCTTTTCTGCACCCTGCTCAGCTAGAAATCTCCGGGTATCTGCAGACAATTTGTTCTTTATTTGTTCTGTTAAAACAAATTCCTCAAGACCTTCATAGGTAGAGGGGAGCTGTGAGAGCTCTAGGCACTTTGTCAGATAACCCTTCAAACGAGACGAGAACTGCTGAAAAGTTTCAGAATTCTCTTTCCGGCTGTTGCGAAACAGTTGCAAAAATTTGCGAGCGTTCATTTCAAAGCGCTCCAGTAACGCTTTCTTCAACAGATCATAGTTGTCTTGTTGGCTGCTTTCCAGTTTGGCGTAAACATCATACGCAGAACTTTTCAGAGCCTGGGAAAGCTTCATGTTCCAACGCGACCTCTCTAAACCGTACAGAGTTGCAATTTTCTCAAATTTTTCTAGCCAAGTGTCAATCTTCTCATTTGGACAAGGGAAAGATTCTAGCGGAAAAGACATAGCAGTGAGATGGGTAGATTTAGTGTTAGAAGGATCAGTTAAGGAAGAATGAGGAGAAGACTCTCCATTGCTGGAGGTAGAGGCAGCACCACGACTTTGGAATTCTAGAGTTTTAAGAGCCAACTCGTGCTGTCTCTGTTTCTCTTTTTCCTCAAGCTGTCTCTCCTTCTCTCTTTCCTCATGCTGTCTCTCCTTCTCTCTTTCCTCATGCTGCCTCCTGCTAATTTCCATTTCCTCGTCTATCTTCTTCTGCTGTAATAGCCGGTCTTCCGCTTCTTTCCTCCTAGCTTCTTCTTTTTCCTCTTTAGCTTCAGCTGCTTTCCTCTCCGCATCATATTTCTCAAGTTCGTCCCTGACAAATGCTTTCGCTTCCTCTCCTTCCAGTCCCTCCTCTCTCGCTTCTTCCCTGAGGAGTTGTCTAAGCTTTGCCCTCTCGGCCATATTATGTCAGTGACTGAGACTAGTGGAGAACGAAAATAGGAAAAAGGATACACTGGTTCCTACCACTTACGAGAAAAAATACCAAAAATCCGAAAGATGATATCCTTAACTCTGGGATACCTCCTCCAAAATAAAATCTAACTATCGCTGCTATTTATCGGCAATAAAGCACCTAATGCAAAACACGACTACGCCAACTAAATGGTAGTTGAGATTACTCCCTGAAAAAAAAATTAAGTTTCTACAGTGGAAAAGCAAAATAATTATTGCAAAATTACAGAGAAAAATAATCCCTTAATTTTTATCCACTATCAAGTTTACCCCTGAAGACAGTTAGGGTGAGGGAGGCAATTAATCTGGACAAATAGTCCGAAACGCACTCCTTAACTTTAGTTCAAACACCTTCCTGCTTCAGAACCCTTGTGAATGTTATACACTCACAAAACTTTACCAGCGTTTAGTATTACAAAATCATTAATTAACATGTATTCCGACAAAATCACCCTGTAAACCAAATGTATAATGCTTCCTAATGCTGTGGGAAAAAAACTAATCAGTTTGTGTGGTCAGCACGCCCGTAAACAGATCGTTAGTCTAGGGGATAAATTATTTAAAGATATAACAACTCACAAGACATCACACCCTTACTCTATTTCAGAATAAAGAATCTAAAAAAAACGAGCTGATATTTGTCGTCTCGTCTTCCTATTCTACGTTCAAAAATCCGTCGGGCGAGACCACATTTGTCGTATCGCCTTAGGATTTTGGGTTCAATTCCCGGTAACGAGCGACCATTTGTCGTAAATTTTGAATAGGAGAATTAAGACTTGGGTTTGGTCCCTTCTGAATAGGTTTGAATAGGTGATTGGCACCGTGAGAATTAGTAAAAACAATAGAATTTCCACCCAGGTGGGATGATAGACTGTGGTATAGAGGCTGTCGCTGAAAGCGAAAAGAATTCTTCTCTCTCTCACCTATCCTCTACGACGACTTTTACAGAGTCCGACAGTCTAATCCACATATATATTACATATATTTCTATCTACTCACGGGCACGCACATACACGTGACGACAGTTAAACACACAGACTTGGAAAATCTATAACAATGATTATACAGATAATTGGGATCGAGCTGACCAACGCACTGATTTTTTTGTTCAAGAGAGATATTTTAATTATCATATCAAAATTTCTCACAACACCAAAAAATTACATCAAGGAAAAACATATACAAATAGTCATAAAATTTAAGAAAATGCTACAAGGATGATAGCCCGTTAAAATCTTACTCTAGGTTTAGCCCACAGCCCCGTTAAGAGAACAGATGATGGCCCAAAGAGTTATAGATACGTAGGGTTGAGGCTAAGAGTTTTTCTTCTTTTCTCGTAAATGTATGCACCGAGTTGAATAATCTGATTTAGCCTAAGAAGTAAAGAAACTCTAGCAAATAGTAACAAATTCTGCAGGTTAAACAAAAAGAATTAAGACAGTAAATGGGTGACAATCTATAACTGTACAATAACACTCAGACCTGTGTACTCTCATTCATTCAGCCATGGCCTTTCTTGCACATATATACTCACAACTTTGCTCGTTGCCTCTGGGAACATAATAATTCTAGGATCTTCACACAGACCCGAAAATGCAGTCCTTGACCAAGAAATCCCCAGTTCCAAAACACGTACTAAACTCTCAGGGAACGATTCCTTGGGGGTTCTAATTTTTCGAATGTCTGATTAAGTCACATAAAATTTGTCCAGGCACGAAAGTTAGCAGAGCACAATGTCATTAGCTTTGGATTCTAGAATTAAGGAATGTCAGATCGGTGTCTACTTCCAGGAAGGTACTCTATTTTGTCACCACAATACTAGTCACAATCTCTGTCGGAATGGTTTAATGTTTCTTGTAATATTCTCGCCGCCAGGCAGCATGTACATTTAAATTTGTGGAGCAATTTGAACTGGCTCAAAAGCCCAATATATATTTCTAGTCTTTAGAAACCGTTAGTGGGATTGCTATTACTGTCTCTCTCTGATGGCATATACACTGTCAGATTAGGGTTACTTGAAACAAAACAAAACCCCACGTGGTTAAAGATAGGAACTGTCTATGCTTCACACAAACATGTCTCTTTACTAAACGCTGGCAAGTTGGGTACCACCGTTTCACTATATAAAAGAAAGAACACATATCAAATAATTTACATATATGTACTCATAATAACTTACATTTTAAATAGCAAGCCTATAGCTTGACTTATATTTAAAGCTTCCCGTGAAATAAGTTATATTAAATAAATCAAACATCATGAATTAGAAAATACATACGTATTTCGTCAACACTCAATGATGTATCTAGCGTTATAAGTTTAGTTTTTTTAAAACAGTTTCGACTGAGTATTTAACAGTTAATTTAAACTTATTTCAGCTACTTGTTTAGTAAGCTAAAAATATGATTTATTTTGTATTTCCACTGCAACACGTCGATTAAAGAAATAACAAACTATCAAAATATTCACTCTGCACACAGAACTAGTTTAAAATGGAATCGGCGATTAAACACTAAATCACTTCACAAAACTAGATATCTATTATATATAATATTAATATACCTCAACCACAGAATTATTAAGAACGTTAAACCACTTCGACCAAACTAAGGCCATCTCTATTTACAGAGATTATTTAGAAATCGAACGAAGGTTGTTCTAGTCTAACTGCAAAGTTACTGAGTGAAATGAAATAGTTTCAAACGTGGGTTAATATTTTAAACCAGACAAAGGATGAACTATCTCCCCCGCCCCGATCTCTCCCCCTTCTCATAACAGCTACGTTATACTTAGAGGCGTGTCGTAACTGCCACCGGGCGATTACGCACCTGCGTTGACAAACTGACCGGGAAAAGCGCGTGTCAGTTGCAAATCTCAGACAACCGTCTACAACTGCGTCGTACAGATGCCGGGTCTTGACACCTTAAGCTAGTGACAGGTGAAAAATGGTAGACCAAAAGTCTGCTCTATGTCCAGCGAAACGAATTTCTCACACCCCAGGCCCAGAAATCTGGTCGGGCCGCGCTCTGACCGGGGAAACTGCAGACGTATGTCTGGCGAGAACCGTATATTCACAGCTATCTGCGCGACTGACATCTGATGCAATAAGGTTACTAGTCAGTATGAGAAAGAAAAACGATGATGGAAAAGAAATATATTTTTCGCAACGAGTGATGCGAAAAATACAGGAAAAACAAGTACGGAAAGATAATAAAATAAAAGGATGCGGGTGAGAGAATAGGAAGAAGATGTAGGTAATTTAATGATCAAAACCCACGTGACAGGTTCACAGAAAACAAGGGACTTTTCAGGTTTCACCATTCGTCAGCCACAGTTGCAAACAGGCAACAAAGACAAGAAATATAGATATTTCTTGTATATTAAACAATGCGTTTCCAGAAACAACTAGTACAGCGAGTGTTTTTGTTTTAAACATAGCTCTAGTACTGACCAACTTCTTTGTGAGCTTTATATTAGTTTTTGAAACTTATATATATATATATATATATATATATATATATATATATATATATATATATATATATATATATATATATATATATATATATATATATATATATATATATATATATATATATATATATATATAAAGAAAAATGTCATATGGAAGAAAACTAAAGTTAACAATAAAAAAGCACGATTTACAAATCCATTTTTGTATTATCATAACCCTCCACTGCCAAAGGAGCAGAGGCCTTCGACAAACACATGCCAAGTCCTCCTTTCACGTTCCATCATCTCAAGTTCCTTCTACGTTCTCCTCATCTATTTCACCTCTGTTTCCAGCTCTCTTTTCCGTGTGCTTCTTGGTCTACCTCTGCCTCTCTTGCCCTGGGGTTCCAGAACTAGGACTGCCTGGTAGTGCTATCAACTGGTTTCCTCAATGTGTGTCCTATCCATCGCCATCGTCGTCTTCTCATCTCCTGTTCCACTGGCACTAGTCTGGTTCTTGTCATGAGTTCCACGTTGGTAACCTTGTCATACCATTTTAATTCCTCTATTCTACTCAAGCACCGATTTATGAAAGTCTGTAGCTTTTTGGTTGTTGTCTTTGTTGTTTTCCATGGTTCAGAGCCATATAATAGTACTGACTTCACATTTGAGTTGAAGATTCTTATTTTCGTGTTGGATACTATTTCTCTTGATCTCCATATATGAGGGGCGTTCACAAAGTAATGCACCACATCGTTTTTCTCAGGAGCTGTTTATCCAAAAAGCATGAAATTTATACACAATATACATGGATATGTCATGTAATCATCGGTTTTATTAAACATAATCCCCATCAACTTGTACGGCTTTATGCAAGCGCGAAACAAGTGCATGTATTACTAGCCCGTACCAGATTTTGTCTTGATCGTGTAGCCATTTCTTCGCTGCATGAATCACTCCTTCATCATCTTCAAACCTTGTCCCACGGCGTGCATCTTTAAGTGGACCAAATAGATGAAAATCAGAGGGTGCCAAATCGGGACTATAGGGTGGATGGGGTAGTACAGTCCAACCCAATTTGGTGATTGCTTCCCGTGTTGCCAGACTTGTGTGAGGGCGTGCATTGTCGTGAAGGAGAAGCAGGTCTGCTGGATTCTTGTGCGGCCGAACTCTGCGAAAACGTTGATTGAGTTTTTTCAATGTCTTAATGTAAGCTTGCTAATTGATTGTCTCTCCTCTTGGCATAACGTCCACAATAATCACACCTTCAATGTCCCAAAAGACAGTGATCATGACCTTTCCAGCTGAAGGAATTGTCTTGAATTTCTTTCTTCTTGGTGATTGCGGATGATGCCACTCAATTGACTGTCTTTTTGTCTCAGGTTCAAAATGATGTGCCCAGGTTTCGTCACCTGTAACGATCTTAGCCAAAAAGTTCTCTCCATCAGCATTGAAACGCTCCAACATTTCAGAAGAAATAGCTATCCTTTGCAATCGGTGGTCATTTGTGAGATTTCGAGGAACCCATCTTGCGCAAACCTTAGAAAATCCGAGAGTTTTTATAACTGCATTTGCACTACGAATGCTGACTGACAGCTGTAAGGCCAATTGTTGAGTAGTGATTCGCCTATCAGTAAGAATAATACTCTCAGCGCATTTCAACATGCCTGCGTTGGTGGCTGTGGCAGGACGTCCACAGCGCGGCCGATCAAGCAGCTGCGTATCTCCACTTCCTGATTCTTTGATTCTCTGAACCCAGCGACTGACTGTACTCCTGTCGACTGCAAAACTTCCATACACATCACATAGACGCAATTGAATATATACAACAGTTTTCTTCTCTGCAACGAGAAATTCTATCACAATTCGCTGTTTATAACGCAAGTTGCTAACACGCTCCATTTCAACGGTTTAGGGCAGCTCTATTATTTGGCCGGTTGCGGTGCAATTTGGTGCACACAATTGGCATATTCAATATTTGAAGTGCGCACAATTTCATGCTTCTATCTTCATTATTAGCTGAGAAAAACGATGTGGTGCATTACTTTGTGAACGCCCCTCGTATTTCCCAGTGCAATGAAAGCTCCTCTTGCTTTTTGTATTCTTATTTTGATATCACTGTCTGTCCCTCTAACTTTGTCTATATTGCTGCCAAGTTATGTGTACGATTCTACATCGTGTAGTGGTGTTTCTTCAAGTTCAACCCTGTTAACATTACCTGCATTTATTCTCATTTTTTTTTTGTCTTTTCCCTGTGTATTTTCAGACCCAATTGCTGTGACCTCTCATCGAGTGTTTTCAATTTGTCTTGCATCTGATTATGGTTATGGGACAGAAGGGCCAAGTCGTCAGCAAAATCCAGATCATCCAACTGCTTAGTCAGAGTCCACTGGATTCCATTTCTGTTGTGTGTTGTTGATGTTCCCACAACCCAGTATATTGCTAGTAAGAAAAGAAATTGAGACAAGAAGCATCCCTGTCGCATTCCCGTTCTTATCCCAAACGATTCTGTAAGCTGCCCTTCATGAAGAACTCTGCATGTCATGTCTTCATATGTTTTCTTTATTACATTAATGATCTTCAGGGGAACTCCATAATGCCTCACCAATTTCCAAAGTGATTCTCTATCAAATGCCTTTTCGTAGTCCCCAAATCCAACGTATAGTGGTGAATTCCATTCCAGACATGTGGCTACCTGGTCTGTACAGGATCTGTTTTGTCGAAAACCTGCTTGTTCATCTCTCAGTTTCTTGTCTATGGACTCTTTTAATCTCTTGAGGATAATCCTGTTTAATACTTTTCCTGGCACTGAAAGTAACATTATTCCTCTATAATATGTGCACTCTTGTAACTTTCCCTTCTTAGGCAACTTAACCAGATACCCTTCCTTCCATTCTAATGGTATCTCCTCCTTTTCCCAGACTTTACCATGTAATTTATATAGCCGTGTCGATATCTGCTTTGATGGCCTCTGCTAGAATGCCATCTGGTCCAGCCGCTTTTCCATCTCTTAGAACCTTTATTGCTTTCTTTATTTCTTCCTTCGTTGTCTTTCACAGTTAATTTGTAGCTCCTTTTCTGCTGGCTGGATGTCTGTGGGGTTTTGTGGTTCTGGTCTATTGAGAAGGTTCTCAAAATATTCCGTCCACCTCTTCATTTGCTCTTGTACATTGCTGAGCAGTTTCCCATTCTTGTCTTTTATGAGGCAACTTGTTTGCTTGTATTTCGATGTTAGCTTCTTTGTGCTGCTATACAATTCTCTCATATTTCCTTTGGCTGCAGCATCTTCTGCCTCTCTTGCCAACTCCTCAATATACTTCTTCTTGTCTCTTTTGATACTTCTTTTTACTTCTTTGTTTGCTTCTGTGTACACGTCTTGAGCCTTGGCTTTGGAACTTCTGGTTTTGCTTGTGTTTAGATCTACTTTCTTGTTTCTGTCTTTTATCTTATTGATGGTTTCTGTTGTTATCCATGCTTTTTGTTGTCGTTCCCTTTTCCCCAGTATTTCTTCACATGTCCCATTTCATACAGTTTTGATGTCCTGCCAATAGTTTTCTGTATTCACTACATCTTCTAGCTGTTGGAGCACTTGGAATTTGTTGGATATTGTGACCGGAAATTTGTCTCTTGTTTCTTGATTTCTTAGATGTCTTACATTAAATTGTTGTACATAACTTTGCATTGTTGCATATCTCTTGAGAGTACTGGTCTCATGTTTCAAGAAGTGTTGTTGCTGTATTTCAATTTATGGGAGAAAGAGACATATGCTCCTCTATATACATTTACATCCTGCAATGATGATCTAAACTTCTTGTTTATGCATATATGATCAATCTGATTTTCTGTTCTATGGTCTTGTGATATCCATGTTGCCTTGTGTATTCTCTTATGTGGAAACATGCTTCCTCATATAGACAGTTGATTTGAAGCACAGAAGGTTGAGAATTGTTCCCGATTGTCATTCATGTTTTCCTATGACTTCTTCAAAGCCGGTGTTGACTGTATCTATCTTTGCATTCATGTCACCCATCAAAATTGTGCTGTCTCTTCTTTTTACTTTCTACATAATTTCCTGCAGTCTAGTATAAAATGCTTCTTTCACAGACTCTTCTTTGTCATTAGTTCAGAGGTTTTCAAACTTTTTCGGTCCGTTGCTCCCTTGACCTGTGCATAAATCACCGCGGCTCCTCTCTATACGTATGTTTATTGATGGACCTTACCTCGTAATATCGAGCCCAACACGTTTCCCAAGCCACCGCGACGCCTTTAGCTGAGGGCCGCGACGCCCCTGGGAGCCGCGACGCACAGTTTGAAAACCTCCGCATTAGTTGGTGCATAACATTGGATGACATTTACATTTATTTTCTTTTTAGCTGTTTTAAAAGTTGTTATTATTCTGGGTCCAACGGCTTCCCATTCAATGAGTGCTTTCTGCGCTTCTTTAGATAATATTAAGAGCTGCACCTTCACTGTCGTGTGAACTTTCGTCTTCATGTCCCGAGGACAGCACCAATTCAATTGTGATGAGTTTCCTCTTGTCTACCCCGTTCCACTTTGTTTCACACAGTCCCAGAACCTCGATTTTATATTCCCTCATTTCTGCTGCTATTTGTGCCGCTTTCACTTGTTCGTTCAATGTCCGAACATTCCAGGCGCCAAATCTGGAGGTTTTCCTAGAAGAATGAAGGTTAGTCAGCAACACAGACTCCTTTCGGATTTCTCTGTGTTGCATCATACGCTTCCCTGCGAGAGGACCTTCCTGTGAACAAACGGGGCGACCCCTATCGATCTTTGTTTCTCTCCGGCAGTATCGGTACATTTGTGGTACTGATTTTTATTATGTGCTCTCAATTGTCGCACTTTTCTTTCTTTCTTTTTTCTGCTTGTGTGGCAAATATTTTGTAGGTGCAAACATTTGTTGACACTCCTCCATGTGATGTCACCCGTTTGTTACCCGGTCATCCTAGCTTGCGGTGAGCAAGTGAGATAAGATAGTCGCCGCGTGTTTAGATTGAACCGTTGACCATTAAGACCACGGAAAGTAAATTAATATGAAACAAATATAAAGGTATGTTATCAGGCACTCGCAGGAAATAAAGAAGTAGAACACCAGACAACAGAAAAACAACAGACATGAGTGGCTTACCCAGGATTTGAACACTGGACCTTCCATGCGACAACCCCGCCTAGCCATGCAAGCGAATCACACTATCCGCTCTGCCATCTACGCATCATCAAAAATGATGTTTCAATGGCAGGTCAATAGTGCGAACCACAATACACGACACCAGAAGTCCTCCATGGGCAGTTCAGCCTATTAATGACGCAATCACTTCTGTTGTATTTCTATCAAGCAGTATAGGCCGAATCCAACAAGACCCTTAGGACCTTAATACTGTGTCCAGTAAATGATAGTAGACTAGAACAGTGAGAACAGGATAGCATACCTTTATATTTGTTTCATATTAATTTACTGTTTACAGGCCTCAGGTTTCCCTCCCTTATTTGTAATAAATGTTTGTACAATACCAAACCTACCCACTATCCTGTTCTCACTGTTCTAGTCTACTATCATTTACTGGACACAGTATTAAGGTCCTAAGGGTCTTGTTGGATTCGCCCTATACTGCTTGATAGAAATACAACAGAAGTGATTGCGTCATTAATAGGCTGAACTGCCCATGGAGGACTTCTGGTGTCGTGTATTGTGGTTCGCACTATTGACCTGCCATTGAAACATCATTTTTTGATGATGCGTAGATGGCAGACCGGATAGTGTGATTCGCTTGCATGGCTAGGCGGGGTTGTCGCACGGAAGGTCCAGTGTTCAAATCCTGGGTAAGCCACTCATGTCTGTTGTTTTTCTGTTGTCTGGTGTTCTACTTCTTTATTTCCTGCGAGTGCCTGATAACATACCTTTATATTTGTTTCATATTAATTTACTGTCTACAGGCCTCAGGTTTCCCTCCCTTATTTGTAATAAATGTTTGTACAATACCAAACCTACCCACTATCCTGTTCTCACTGTTCTAGTCTACTATCATTTACTGGACACAGTATTAAGGTCCTAAGGGTCTTGTTGGATTCGCCCTATACTGCTTGATAGAAATACAACAGAAGTGATTGCGTCATTAATAGGCTGAACTGCCCATGGAGGACTTCTGGTGTCGTGTATTGTGGTTCGCACTATTGACCTGCCATTGAAACATCATTTTTGATGATGCGTAGATGGCAGAGCGGATAGTGTGATTCGCTTTCATGGCTAGGCGGGGTTGTCGCACGGAAGGTCCAGTGTTCAAATCCTGGGTAAGCCACTCATGTCTGTTGTTTTTCTGTTGTCTGGTGTTCTACTTCTTTATTTCCTGCGAGTGCCTGATAACATACCTTTATATTTGTTTCATATTAATTTACTGTTTACAGGCCTCAGGTTTCCCTCCCTTATTTGTAATAAATTTTTGTACAATACCAAACCTACCCACTATCCTGTTCTCACTGTTCTAGTCTACTATCATTTACTGGACACAGTATTAAGGTCCTAAGGGTCTTGTTGGATTCGGCCTATACTGCTTGATAGAAATACAACAGAAGTGATTGCGTCATTAATAGGCTGAACTGCCCATGGAGGACTTCTGGTGTCGTGTATTGTGGTTCGCACTATTGACCTGCCATTGAAACATCATTTTTGATGATGCGTAGATGGCAGAGCGGATAGTGTGATTCGCTTGCATGGCTAGGCGGAGTTGTCGCACGGAAGGTCCAGTGTTCAAATCCTGGGTAAGCCACTCATGTCTGTTGTTTTTCTGTTGTCTGGTGTTCTACTTCTTTATTTCCTGCGAGTGCCTGATAACATACCTTTATATTTGTTTCATATTAATTTACTGTTTACAGGCCTCAGGTTTCCCTCCCTTATTTGTAATAAAAGACCACGGAAAGTCATATCTCTTTTAGCCATAAATTGAAATACCGCAACAACACTTCTTGAAACATGAGACCAGTACTCTCTTGCATTCCTTCAACACGTGCAGTTCTGTGTAATTTCGGTCAGACTTTTCAAATTGTAGCATAGTAGATATGGAAGTCTTCTCTTCTTCTTCTTCCATCCTTAGCCACCAACCGGCAAAGCAGTATGTGGCCAGTACGCCTAGTGGCGTCTTAGGGCAACAACAAATTGATCAATCTATCGCTGTTTCCACCACGCCTAGTGGCGTCTTTGTGGAACAGAAACAGACCAAACAATCTATCGTTGTTTCCGTAATCAGATTGGTTGGCAAGCAGGTGATCAGCCCACTGTGAGATATGGAAGTGAAATGGTATTATTACTGTGGTTCATAATTGGCTACACTTCGGGCAAACCCATAGGTGCTCAGTTTTCTTCAGCAAATATAGAATGATATGAATGCTGATTGCTTCTGTAGCGCCCTGGTTGTACACGCAACTGAACCATCGTCTCATAATCCCTGCTAGTTTCACGTTTGGTGCTAAATTCCAGCAGTCTGCGTCGTGTTGATTCATCGATTGCAGTGCGTTTCTCTAACAGGCGACAGTTCATTATCCTTATTATTTCTCCTTTATCTCCATATCTCTTATCTTCATATCCTGTGTCCCAAATGTGCGTGCTCTTGAAAACTAGCTTGTCAGCTCTTTCTTTGCCGTTTAGTCCTGCACGACCAGGGCAGTACATGGAACCAGTTTCTGAAAGGTTGAAGCCTTTATTATATTTTTTAAATTTATATATTTGTTTCCTTTATTATATAGTAGCATCCAGTCATAACTGACTATGGGGATGATGCGTGAGGTGGTAACTCAAAATGCTGCATTTATCTTCAGTACCTTACGTCTTTCTTGCACATGTCTTTGGACATCTGCTGCGGTCGCCAGGTTGTTCCTTTGCCATCAGAAAATATATTTCGGGATGCGATCATCTTCCATGAGACGAACTTGACCACGCCTGTGTAATCTTCGCTGTCTAAGCAATGTATACATGCTTTGAAAGCCAACACGTGACAGCACGTCGACGCTTGTCTACTTGTGCTCCCATGAAATACCAGGGATGTGGCGTAGACACCGTAGATGGGAGGAATTGTCCTCTTTTCTTATCTAGCAAAGGCTGTCCACATGTCGCGGCCATGTAGAGGAGTGCTGGTGACACAGGCATCACAGCTTTAGTCTTTATTGTAGATCTAGGGTTTTTCCATATGCGTGTTGTGAGACGGCCAAAGTTGGCTGCAGCTTTGCCAATGCGGCGATCAATTCTTGTGTCCAGAGAGAGTTTTTGTTGTTGTTGATGGCACCGGCGAATCTAGGAATTGTCCAAGGAAGGGGCGATACATCAGAATGATAAGACTCCCCCGCTCCCACTCCTTATTTACACATAGTTTTAGCGAATTAAAAAACAAAATAACTAATTTTGAAAAAAAATGTGACATTTTGATAGTTTTATTAAACAGTAACTCAACAATATTTATTTTTATTTTTTTTTTTTAAATTATCTAGACACATAATTACTACAAAGAGACACAATTTTATAAAAATTCATACACATTTTATATTATAGCATATCATTTTTTTAAATTTGGGATTGGCTGCCCGACATAGACATTATCTGTCTTTTATCACAAAGTAATCTGCTTTTGGTGCTAGAGTGAAGTCACCCTGAGTCGCCTGCCTAGCGTCGCCTTTTGTCTCATTGTTGTATTGCGGTTTCCTTTATTATCTTTCATTGTCCCGCCACGTAGAATTACTTGCAAACTACATTCGTAACCTTTAGGGTACTTATGTGGTAAAGTGGGATGATATAAATATTTATAGGGGACTTAGTGTACTGACTGAGATCAGCTGTGAAGGTATCTGTATCTAATAGGTGTAGTGTTTTACAGATAACCTTACTTGCTACCACATTTATACCTCAGTCAGAATTATTCTGGAATATTGTGATGACTACGTTGAATGTCTAGGGTATGTATATGATGAAGTGTAAGTCACAACAACAACAGACAGATAAACAATTTAATTTATTCCACCACACTTGACAACACTGTGACACTCACACACACATTTAACACTCTATAAGACTATCTTAAATGAGTCACTGGTAAAATTTCAAATAGATATATGTATTAATTACTGTCACTAATATATATAACCTGATTCAACTACACAGTGAACCAGGAATCACAATTCAAATGTAATCACAATTTATATGTACATAATTTATAAATATGAACCTTGTAGTGACATATTTTATTAATATTATCCTATGTGTGTCAGTTGTGTAGTGGTACTATGAGGTAATACTGGTTTTGTTTTTTCAAGCTCTGTTGGTATTTGTCATCATGACTTCACTTGTTTGTTTATCTTGGAAATAGTATGGGAAAGAGTCACAGTTCCTATCCATTTAAACAAGGTATTGTCCCTCTGTTTTATTATAAAGTCAGTTTTAGAGGGGGGCATAATGTTGAGCTCCTCTGGCCACAGACTCTTATCTTTCGTGATGGCGGCAGGAAAAGACTCCTCTGCTCGATAGCCTCCCTGTGTTCTGGAGACACCTCACTGGTCATTATCTGGACCCAGGAGTATGCTGTCAGCCTCTAGATTCAGCAAAGCTCAGACCAGGTGCTGCTCAATAACTTTAGGACCACGGTCCCTGAAACAAGAAGGTTGTACCTCCTATTTCAGAACTAATTTATAATAACTTTCCAGACTGAACACAATACATAACAAACACTGAGTTCAGAGCGGTAGGCCAACTGCTATCTTCATCTGAAACTAATACACAGTTACGTTAACTGGCAATGAATATAGCACAATTTCGATCTACCGATGTCCCAGGCTTTTATTTAGAAAAATAGGCACTGGCGCTAAACGCACTGGTTCTTTAGTAAGTTTATTTGAAAATGTGGTGCTGAACTGACACGTTTAATTGACTATATTGACGGGTCTAACCAATCGAGCCATGTTTACACACGCGTTTGAAAAAAAGTACCCTTCCTTCCGTCTCCCCTAACAACAAAGGATAGTATTTGTAGCCCGACTAATCGTGTTTAGCCTTACATTTACTGCGCTCCAATCAAATATGATTTAACATGGGGACCTATTTCCCGTACAATGGTGGTGTCAAAATCTGCCACTGAGCGATTCTGATTTTGGGGTTGTCTGACACCCTCACTATTTCTTTTGGCTATAATTTGGTAATTCCTAGACTATTTGCGTAACACTTAACATATTATTTGTCAGCAAGTCCTAAGGAACCCAACTATATAAATTTTATGGGGCTAAGTGGCTGCGTTCAAAATATGTATTTTCTTCTACCTCCTGTTCACTTCGAATACGATGTGGTTTCTGCGTACTGTCATGTTTTCAAACGTAAACCAGTATAATGTCATGTTTCCTAATAAGCGTTTTTCAGGTTTTTTAAAACTAACTCTCGTATGGGTAGTGTTTTTTTATCACTGTCGATCTGAAAAAAGCGAGTGCTTGTGGCCTTACACGCGTGATGGTAGTAATTGTATAGCGAGACGCGTGTTTAGTGTTGCATGCGTTCCGGCTTTCAGCCCTCCCTTCTCTCTATCCTAATTCCATCTGTCTTTCGTTTATGGTAACTTAGTGTATAAAATGACATGAATGGAATATTAAATATAGGTCAGCTTGCGTATCTCAAGGTTTTTCTTACAAATGCAGTACACGTTTTATCGTAGAAAGCGTGTATTGATGCATTAGGCTTTTACTATCAACGTGAAACGTTACTATTTGCAGACGAAGTAGAAAACAAGGGGGATTTCGAGTACAGTCATTGTGACAGCACTGTTCTTTACCATTCTTCTTTCCTTTTATTGTATTAATGCATTAGGCTTGACATTTACTTTTTAATTTATATATGTGGATTAGAATTTCACACGACAAATTCTCCCCACTTGAAACAGACGTTATATGTCAGTCTATAATTCTATATACACATAGAGAAATTTAGTATTTTTCCCGGGATTTAGGGTGATTCTCATCACACGGATGGCGGCTTAAAAAATCCGCTCCCAGATTATTTTTTCCACTTATATACTCTATGCTAAACTCAAATGGCTGCATCAGTAATGACCAACGGAGTAATCTAGAGTTTTCATGTCTAGCCTGCGCTAGAAACGACAAGGGTTTGTGATCCGTTTGCAACTTAAATGCCTTCCCATACAGATAAATATTGAATTTCTTTATCGCCCACATTACTGCAAGACATTCTTTTTCGCTAGTTGAGTAGTTGGTTTCAGCTTTATTCAACTTTCTGCTAGCATATGCCACTGGGTTTAATTCCCCATCCAATGCATCTGATTTCTGTAGCAGAGTCGCACCTAACCCAATATTACTGGCATCAGTTCTTACTATGAATTCTTGACTTAAGTCAGGTAATTTCAGAATAGGTTTGCTTGTAAGTTTTTCCTTCAATTCTTGGTAAGCCATTTCACATTGTGATGTCCATGTAATGCGATCTGGAAGTCCTTTACGTGTCAATTCCGTTAAAGGTGCACATATGGAATTAAAATTTTTGATATACTTTTGGTAGAAACCACATAATGAGACAAAGGATCTCACGTCTTTCTTGGTTTGTGGTCTCGGGGCTTTCTTTAGTTTCTCTAAATTCTTTGGGTCAGGGGTCATGTTCCCCTGATAAACTGTGTGTCCCAGGAACTCTAATTCTTTACATCCAACACAACATTTGGTTGGTCGGGCTGTCAAATTCACTTCTCTAAGTCGCTTAAACAGCATGTTCAGAGAGTCAATGTGTTCCTCAAATGTTTCTGTTGCTATAAGGATATCATCCATGAAATTTGTGATACATGGATTATTCAGAGGGTCCAATAATTTTCTCATCATTCTAGAGAAGACACTAGGTGCATTCTTCAATCCAAATGGCAATCTGTTAAACTCATAGTGTCCCTCTGAGGTACTAAACGCTAGGTATGGTCTAACCTCAGGCTTTACTGGAATCTGATAGTATCCTTTACTCAGATCCACTTTTGAGAAATATTTAGCTTTATTTAGTCTGGCAAACAACTGATTTGTATCCGGCAATGGATCCACCTGTCCTTCTGTAATAGCATTCAGTCTCCTGTAATCTATACAGAGTCTATGTTCTCCAGAGGGTTTCCTTAAAAGTACAACACTGGAACTATACGAAGTTTCACTGTGTGAAATAATTCCTTCCTTCAACCAATAATCTATCTCTTCCTTCAAAGCTTTCTCCTTAGCAAAATGGACAAGGTCAACAAGTGTGTCTCTTCCTGATTTTCTCTTTCCAAATATTTCTTCAGGAGATTCACATGATAGATTTTTTCTTTCCCCTTCTTATCTATCTTATAATTTGTTCTAGACACCTTCTCTAGAACTGTATATGGACCTTGCCATCCAATTTGTAACTTATTTTGACTACCGGGCAGAAGAACCAGTACCTTCTCTCCCACAGCCAAATCTCTGTCTTTAGCTTTCCTGTTATAGTAAGCAGCATGTTTTTTCCTGGCTTGTTTCAAATTTTCATTGGCAAGTTTCCAGCCAGTTTTTAAACGAGTGGTCAGCTCATTCACATATTGGTATGAGGATGTAATGTTTTCCTCTGCCTTTTCATCAGTCCACGTTCTTAACAGCGCTTCCAGTGGACCTTTTATTGGCCTTCCAAATAATAATGTTGCCGGGGCCATTCCGGTTGAACTATGGGGTACCTCCCGATAAGCAAAGAGGGCGGCGTGAAGGTACTGATCCCATGTATCTGGTTTTTCGTGTGCCAACTTTCTCAGGATCGACATCAACGTGCCATTAAATCTTTCCATTTGGCCGTTCCCTTGGGGATGGTACACACTACAATGGAAGTGTTTGGCCTGGAAGATCCTGAAAACTTCTGTTAGTTTCCCCTCGAACTGAGAGCCATTATCAGTCAAGATTTGATTGGGAAAGCCTAACCTTGTAAAAATTGTGAGCAATGCCTCTGCCACATGTTTAGAATCAATCGATGACAGGGCTACCGCCTCTCCCCACATAGAACAAGTGTCCACCAGAGTCAGAATGTAGCTGTTCCTTCTCTTGGTTCGGGTGAGAGGTCCCACAAGATCCACGGCAACTCTCTCAAAGGGTGTTCCCACTATGGGCATTTCCCCTAGAGTTGCTGGTGCAGTCCAATGCTTAGGTGCTACTCGTTAGCACTCTGGACAGGATTTTACATATCGTTTGAAATCTTCAGTTATTCCTGGCCAGAAATAGTGACAAGCTATACGCTGTCCTGTTGCGCTGATCCCCATATGACCACTGAAGGGAATCGCATGCCCTAGTTCCAACACTTTAGTCCTATATGAAGTGGGAAGAACCAGCTGTCCGTGACCATTGGATTCAGATCCAGCCTTCCTATATATCAGTTTGTTCTTCATATAAAATTCTCCCTTGCCTGGAGGTGTATGAGATTTGGGCAACTTCTTGAAACACGGCTTGAGTGTCTTGTCCTCCCACTGTGCCTTCCTCATCTCATCTGGATGAGTATTTATTGGATTATCCTCCTCCTTTTAGACTGTGATCTGGTCTGCACTGTTGCCAATATCACAGGTCTCTTGGGATTCCCCAAGAAGACATATCTACACCCCAATATCAGAGGGTAGATTGGCTCATTTATCACTGCTGCTTTTATGATTCCTTCCACATATCGCGTTTTCACCTTTATCCGGGCGACGGGAAGTGTCATGGTAGCTACATCCTTGGTTGCAGTTTGAATCTCCACTGTTTCTGTGGTGTATTGATCGGCCTGCACCAGGTGAGAACTCACAACGGAATCGTAATCTAAACCGGTATCATATAAACACCTTATAGTGACACCATTACAGATGACATCTTCACACACTGGGGGGTGGTATGGTTCCTGTAGTTCTGCAGGTTTGACCTTCTTTTCCTTTTTCCCAGATGTCATAGCAGCACAATGAGGAGGTTTCCTTCTACAATGGTCAGTGTCATGATTGTTCATCTTACAATTTTTACACCTTTTCCCTTGGTTGAAAGATTTTCTTTCATCATATTTCCTTTCATCGAATTGTGGGGTTTTATTTTTATTGTCATACCGTGGCCTATCAAACTGGTGCTTACCTTTGTTTTGATCTCTAGGATCAAATTTATTAAAGTTCTGTGGTGCCCTAAAATTTTCTACCTGTTTCTTTTTGTTACCTGATACCTCTGCCTGAGCTGCTTGATACCTTTCTGCAACATTTAGCAACTCCCCCAGCCTCTCTGCACCTTGTTCCATGAGAAACTTTCTCAGGTCTTGAGCCATGGACTCTCTTAATTGTTCTATAAGGACCATTTCCTTAAGATCTTGGGTTTTCCCCAGAGAAGTCCATTTTTCCAAGTATGTCTCTAACCGTGCAGAGAACTGGTGATAGTTTTCACCTGACAGTAGTTTAGCATTCCTAAATTTGTTCCTATAAAATTCTGCGTTCTTTTCATATCTTAACAAAAGAGCCTGCTTTAGCATGTCATAATTTTCCTGATCACCTCTGCTCATTTTGGCAAAAAACTTCATAAGCTGCCCCACGAAGCCCTTGAGATAACTTTAAGCTCCACCTTTCTCTCTCTAACCCATACGTGGTAGCTAATAGTTCATATCTATTTAGATAGCTCTCAATATCATCTTCCTTCTCAACAAAATGATCTAAATGAAAATTCATAGCTGAGGTTGAGGCTCCCTGACTAGCAGTGGCATCAGAGGTAAAGGGACTGGCACCATTTTCAGGAGCATGGCCTTGAAACTCAAACTCCCTTAGTCGTAACTCGTGTTCCCTTTGTAATCTCTTCTCCTCCTTTTCTGCTTCCCTCTCTGCAGCTAATCTTCTTTCCTCTCTTTCTGCAGCCAATTTTCTTTCTTCTGCTTCCAATGCTTTAGCCTCTTTGTCAGCCTCAATCTGCAACCTCTTAGCCTCAGCCTCAATCTGCAACCTCTTAATTTCCTTTTCAGCCTCTAACTTTCTTTCGACCTCTTTTTCTAATCTTCTTTCTTCCCGTTCAATATATTTGTCACATTCAGCAGTGACATAAGCAATCATAATTTGCCCGTCCATTCCTAACTCTTTCGCAGTCTGTACAGCAGCAGATCGAAATTTTGCCAAGTCGGCAATTTTCTAACAGGTAAATGTATGAAATATTTAACTAAACAATACAATCTATCAATACTTATCTACTGACAACCACAGGCACTGAGAGCTCAACGTTATTTATTTCCACCCAAGGATACCTTTTAATTCATATATTTCCCAATATATATAATAGGAGAAAGTTCAATATCCCGGACGAGCCCCCAATATATGAGGTAAAGTGGGATGATATAAATATTTATAGGGGACTTAGTGTACTGACTGAGATCAGCTGTGAAGGTATCTGTATCTAATAGGTGTAGTGTTTTACAGATAACCTTACTTGCTACCACATTTATATCTCAGTCAGAATTATTCTGGAATATTGTGATGACTACGTTGAATGTCTAGGGTATGTATATGACGAAGTGTAAGTCACAGCAACAACAGACAGATAAACAATTTAATTTATTCCACCTCACTTGACAACACTGTGACACTCACACACATTTAACACTCTATAAGACTATCTTAAATGAGTCACTGGTAAAATTTCAAATAGATATATGTATTAATTACTGTCACTAATATATATATCCTGATTCAACTACACAGTGGACCAGGAATTACAATTCAAATGTAATCACAATTTATATGTACATAATTTATAAATATGAACCTTGTAGTGACATATTTTATTAATATTATCCTATGTGTGTCAGTTGTGTAGTGGTACTATGAGGTAATACTGGTTTTGTTTTTTCAAGCTCTGTTGGTATTTGTCATCATGACTTCACTTGTTTGTTTATCTTGGAAATAGTATGGGAAAGAGTCACAGTTCCTATCCATTTAAACAAGGTATTGTCCCTCTGTTTTATTATAAAGTCAGTTTTAGAGGGGTGGGGGGGGGGGGCATAATGTTGAGCTCCTCTGGCCACAGACTCTTATCTTTCGTGATGGCGGCAGGAAAAGACTCCTCTGCTCGATAGCCTCCCTGTGTTCTGGAGACACCTCACTGGTCACTATCTGGACCCAGGAGTATGCTGCCAGCCTCTAGATTCAGCAAAGCTCAGACCAGGTGCTGCTCAATAACTTTAGGACCACGGTCCCTGAAACAAGAAGGTTGTACCTCCTATTTCAGAACTAATTTATAATAACTTTCCAGACTGAACACAATACATAACAAACACTGAGTTCAGAGCGGTAGGCCAACTGCTATCTTCATCTGAAACAATTTTCACCAGTATACTCCTCCCTAATGGTTACTACGCCTCTGCAATTCCAGCATTAGTTCCTTCTAATCAATAAGATAGGTGTCAGTGTACTGTTTGGCAATTCCATGCAGTTTTACTTTTCTCCGACACCTTCTGTTCAGGTTGGAGCAATATATATATATATATATATAGGCTTTGCCTCATGTTCGCTACTGAACCACACACATATACAGACATAAATTATCAATTTACATTCAATTTTCATTAAAAAGATATCAAATATTTCAAGCTTACCACAATTCATGGAATAATACACAGTTACGTTGACTGGCAATGAATATAGCACAATTTCGATCTGCCGATGTCCCAGGCTTTTATTTAGAAAAATAGGCACTGGCGCTAAACGCACTGGTTCTTTAGTAAGTTTATTTGAAAATGTGGTGCTGTACTGACGCGTTTAATTGACTATATTGACGGGTCTAACCAATCGAGCCATGTTTACACACGCGTTTGAAAAAAAGTACCCTTCCTTCCGTCTCCCTTAACAACAAAGGATAGTATTTGTAGCCCGACTAATCGTGTTTAGCCTTACATTTACTGTGCTCCAATCAAATATGATTTAACATGGGGACCTATTTCCCGTACAATGGTGGTGTCAAAATCTGCCACTGAGCGATTCTGATTTTGGGGTTGTCTGACACCCTCACTATTTCTTTTGGCTATAATTTGGTAATTCCTAGACTATTTGCGTAACACTTAACATATTATTTGTCAGCAAGTCCCAAGGAACCCAACTATATAAATTTTATGGGGCTAAGTGGCTGCGTTCAAAATATGTATTTTCTTCTACCTCCTGTTCACTTCGAATACGATGTGGTGTCTGGGTACTGTCATGTTTTCAAACGTAAACCAGTATAATGTCATGTTTCCTAATAAGCGTTTTTCAGGTTTTTTAAAACTAACTCTCGTATGGGTAGTGTTTTTTATCACTGTCGATCTGAAAAAAGCGAGTGCTTGTGGCCTTACACGCGTGATGGTAGTAATTGTATAGCGAGACGCGTGTTTAGTGTTGCATGCGTTCCGGCTTTCAGCCCTCCCTTCTCTCTATCCTAATTCCATCTGTCTTTCGTTTATGGTAACTTAGTGTATAAAATGACATGAATGGAATATTAAATATAGGTCAGCTTGCGTATCTCAAGGTTTTTCTTACAAATGCAGTACACGTTTTATCGTAGAAAGCGTGTATTGATGCATTAGGCTTTTACTATCAACGTGAAACGTTACTATTTGCAGACGAAGTAGAAAACAAGGGGGATTTCGAGTACAGTCATTGTGACAGCACTGTTCTTTACCATTATTCTTTCCTTTTATTGTATTAATGCGTTAGGCTTGACATTTACTTTTTAATTTATATATGTGGATTAGAATTTCACACGACAAATTCTCCCCACTTGAAACAGACGTTATATGTCAGTCTATAATTCTATATACACATAGAGAAATTTAGTATTTTTCCCGGGATTTAGGGTGATTCTCATCACACGGATGGCGGCTTAAAAAATCCGCTCCCAGATTATTTTTTCCACTTATATACTCTATGCTAAACTCAAATGGCTGCATCAGTAATGACCAACGGAGTAATCTAGAGTTTTCATGTCTAGCCTGCGCTAGAAACGACAAGGGTTTGTGATCCGTTTGCAACTTAAATGCCTTCCCATACAGATAAATATTGAATTTCTTTATCGCCCACATTACTGCAAGACATTCTTTTTCGCTAGTTGAGTAGTTGGTTTCAGCTTTATTCAACTTTCTGCTAGCATATGCCACTGGGTTTAATTCCCCATCCAATGCATCTGATTTCTGTAGCAGAGTCGCACCTAACCCAATATTACTGGCATCAGTTCTTACTATGAATTCTTGACTTAAGTCAGGTAATTTCAGAATAGGTTTGCTTGTAAGTTTTTCCTTCAATTCTTGGTAAGCCATTTCACATTGTGATGTCCATGTAATTCGATCTGGATTTCCTTTACGTGTCAAATCAGTTAATGGTGCACATATGGAATTAAAGTTTTTGATATACTTTTGGTAGAAACCACATAATGAGACAAAGGATCTCACGTCTTTCTTGGTTTGTGGTCTCGGGGCTTTCTTTAGTTTCTCTAAATTCTTTGGGTCAGGGGTCATGTTCCCCTGATAAACTGTGTGTCCCAGGAACTCTAATTCTTTACATCCAACACAACATTTGGTTGGTCGGGCTGTCAAATTCACTTCTCTAAGTCGCTTAAACAGCATGTTCAGAGAGTCAATGTGTTCCTCAAATGTTTCTGTTGCTATAAGGATATCATCCATGAAATTTGTGATACATGGATTATTCAGAGGGTCCAATAATTTTCTCATCATTCTAGAGAAGACACTAGGTGCATTCTTCAATCCAAATGGCAATCTGTTAAACTCATAGTGTCCCTCTGAGGTACTAAACGCTAGGTATGGTCTAACCTCAGGCTTTACTGGAATCTGATAGTATCCTTTACTCAGATCCACTTTTGAGAAATATTTAGCTTTATTTAGTCTGGCAAACAACTGATTTGTATCCGGCAATGGATCCACCTGTCCTTCTGTAATAGCATTCAGTCTCCTGTAATCTATACAGAGTCTATGTTCTCCAGAGGGTTTCCTTAAAAGTACAACACTGGAACTATACGAAGTTTCACTGTGTGAAATAATTCCTTCCTTCAACCAATAGTCTATCTCTTCCTTCAAAGCTTTCTCCTTAGCAAAAGGAATCGAATATGGTTTCATACAGACAGGTGTGGGGTCTATCAGTTTCATATCATATTCCAATAAGATTGTATGCCCTGGTCGGTCTGTTAACACCTCTGCATGAGTATCTAGAACCTGTTGTACTCTCTTCTTTTGCTCTTTCGTTAAGTGTGTACTGATTTTCACCTGTGCCGCTGTCTCACAGGGATGTAATGGATATTCAAATGATGAAAGTGGTTCCTTTTTCATCTCCATGGCGATGGACAAGGTCAACAAGTGTGTCTCTTCCTGATTTTCTCTTTCCAAATATTTCTTCAGGAGATTCACATGATAGATTTTTTTCTTTCCCCTTCTTATCTATCTTATAATTTGTTCTAGACACCTTCTCTAGAACTGTATATGGACCTTGCCATCCAATTTGTAACTTATTTTGACTACCGGGCAGAAGAACCAGTACCTTCTCTCCCACAGCCAAATCTCTGTCTTTAGCTTTCCTGTTATAGTAAGCAGCATGTTTTTTCCTGGCTTGTTTCAAATTTTCATTGGCAAGTTTCCAGCCAGTTTTTAAACGAGTGGTCAGCT
This sequence comes from Oreohelix idahoensis, assembly GCA_024509875.1. NCBI lineage: Eukaryota > Metazoa > Mollusca > Gastropoda > Stylommatophora > Oreohelicidae > Oreohelix > Oreohelix idahoensis. The sequence goes on from JAMPIV010003838.1 coordinate 115,311, forward strand.
CATTCACATATTGGTATGAGGATGTAATGTTTTCCTCTGCCTTTTCATCAGTCCACGTTCTTAACAGCGCTTCCAGTGGACCTTTTATTGGCCTTCCAAATAATAATGTTGCCGGGGCCATTCCGGTTGAACTATGGGGTACCTCCCGATAAGCAAAGAGGGCGGCGTGAAGGTACTGATCCCATGTATCTGGTTTTTCGTGTGCCAACTTTCTCAGGATCGACATCAACGTGCCATTAAATCTTTCCATTTGGCCGTTCCCTTGGGGATGGTACACACTACAATGGAAGTGTTTGGCCTGGAAGATCCTGAAAACTTCTGTTAGTTTCCCCTCGAACTGAGAGCCATTATCAGTCAAGATTTGATTGGGAAAGCCTAACCTTGTAAAAATTGTGAGCAATGCCTCTGCCACATGTTTAGAATCAATCGATGACAGGGCTACCGCCTCTCCCCACATAGAACAAGTGTCCACCAGAGTCAGAATGTAGCTGTTCCTTCTCTTGGTTCGGGTGAGAGGTCCCACAAGATCCACGGCAACTCTCTCAAAGGGTGTTCCCACTATGGGCATTTCCCCTAGAGTTGCTGGTGCAGTCCAATGCTTAGGTGCTACTCGTTAGCACTCTGGACAGGATTTTACATATCGTTTGAAATCTTCAGTTATTCCTGGCCAGAAATAGTGACAAGCTATACGCTGTCCTGTTGCGCTGATCCCCATATGACCACTGAAGGGAATCGCATGCCCTAGTTCCAACACTTTAGTCCTATATGAAGTGGGAAGAACCAGCTGTCCGTGACCATTGGATTCAGATCCAGCCTTCCTATATATCAGTTTGTTCTTCATATAAAATTCTCCCTTGCCTGGAGGTGTATGAGATTTGGGCAACTTCTTGAAACACGGCTTGAGTGTCTTGTCCTCCCACTGTGCCTTCCTCATCTCATCTGGATGAGTATTTATTGGATTATCCTCCTCCTTTTAGACTGTGATCTGGTCTGCACTGTTGCCAATATCACAGGTCTCTTGGGATTCCCCAAGAAGACATATCTACACCCCAATATCAGAGGGTAGATTGGCTCATTTATCACTGCTGCTTTTATGATTCCTTCCACATATCGCGTTTTCACCTTTATCCGGGCGACGGGAAGTGTCATGGTAGCTACATCCTTGGTTGCAGTTTGAATCTCCACTGTTTCTGTGGTGTATTGATCGGCCTGCACCAGGTGAGAACTCACAACGGAATCGTAATCTAAACCGGTATCATATAAACACCTTATAGTGACACCATTACAGATGACATCTTCACACACTGGGGGGTGGTATGGTTCCTGTAGTTCTGCAGGTTTGACCTTCTTTTTCCTTTTTCCCAGATGTCATAGCAGCACAATGAGGAGGTTTCCTTCTACAATGGTCAGTGTCATGATTGTTCATCTTACAATTTTTACACCTTTTCCCTTGGTTGAAAGATTTTCTTTCATCATATTTCCTTTCATCGAATTGTGGGGTTTTATTTTTATTGTCATACCGTGGCCTATCAAACTGGTGCTTACCTTTGTTTTGATCTCTAGGATCAAATTTATTAAAGTTCTGTGGTGCCCTAAAATTTTCTACCTGTTTCTTTTTGTTACCTGATACCTCTGCCTGAGCTGCTTGATACCTTTCTGCAACATTTAGCAACTCCCCCAGCCTCTCTGCACCTTGTTCCATGAGAAACTTTCTCATGTCTGGAGCCATGGACTCTCTTAATTGTTCTATAAGGACCATTTCCTTAAGATCTTGGGTTTTCCCCAGAGAAGTCCATTTTTCCAAGTATGTCTCTAACCGTGCAGAGAACTGGTGATAGTTTTCACCTGACAGTAGTTTAGCATTCCTAAATTTGTTCCTATAAAATTCTGCGTTCTTTTCATATCTTAACAAAAGAGCCTGCTTTAGCATGTCATAATTTTCCTGATCACCTCTGCTCATTTTGGCAAAAACTTCATAAGCTGCCCCACGAAGCCCTTGAGATAACTTTAAGCTCCACCTTTCTCTCTCTAACCCATACGTGGTAGCTAATAGTTCATATCTATTTAGATAGCTCTCAATATCATCTTCCTTCTCAACAAAATGATCTAAATGAAAATTCATAGCTGAGGTTGAGGCTCCCTGACTAGCAGTGGCATCAGAGGTAAAGGGACTGGCACCATTTTCAGGAGCATGGCCTTGAAACTCAAACTCCCTTAGTCGTAACTCGTGTTCCCTTTGTAATCTCTTCTCCTCCTTTTCTGCTTCCCTCTCTGCAGCTAATCTTCTTTCCTCTCTTTCTGCAGCCAATTTTCTTTCTTCTGCTTCCAATGCTTTAGCCTCTTTGTCAGCCTCAATCTGCAACCTCTTAGCCTCAGCCTCAATCTGCAACCTCTTAATTTCCTTTTCAGCCTCTAACTTTCTTTCGGCCTCTTTTTCTAATCTTCTTTCTTCCCGTTCAATATATTTGTCACATTCAGCAGTGACATAAGCAATCATAATTTGCCCGTCCATTCCTAACTCTTTCGCAGTCTGTACAGCAGCAGATCGAAATTTTGCCAAGTCGGCAATTTTCTAACAGGTAAATGTATGAAATATTTAACTAAACAATACAATCTATCAATACTTATCTACTGACAACCACAGGCACTGAGAGCTCAACGTTATTTATTTCCACCCAAGGATACCTTTTAATTCATATATTTCCCAATATATATAATAGGAGAAAGTTCAATATCCCGGACGAGCCCCCAATATATGAGGTAAAGTGGGATGATATAAATATTTATAGGGGACTTAGTGTACTGACTGAAATCAGCTGTGAAGGTATCTGTATCTAATAGGTGTAGTGTTTTACAGATAACCTTACTTGCTACCACATTTATATCTCAGTCAGAATTATTCTGGAATATTGTGATGACTACGTTGAATGTCTAGGGTATGTTTATGACGAAGTGTAAGTCACAGCAACAACAGACAGATAAACAATTTAATTTATTCCACCTCACTTGACAACACTGTGACACTCACACACATTTAACACTCTATAAGACTATCTTAAATGAGTCACTGGTAAAATTTCAAATAGATATATGTATTAATTACTGTCACTAATATATATATCCTGATTCAACTACACAGTGGACCAGGAATTACAATTCAAATGTAATCACAATTTATATGTACATAATTTATAAATATGAACCTTGTAGTGACATATTTTATTAATATTATCCTATGTGTGTCAGTTGTGTAGTGGTACTATGAGGTAATACTGGTTTTGTTTTTTCAAGCTCTGTTGGTATTTGTCATCATGACTTCACTTGTTTGTTTATCTTGGAAATAGTATGGGAAAGAGTCACAGTTCCTATCCATTTAAACAAGGTATTGTCCCTCTGTTTTATTATAAAGTCAGTTTTAGAGGGGTGGGGGGGCATAATGTTGAGCTCCTCTGGCCACAGACTCTTATCTTTCGTGATGGCGGCAGGAAAAGACTCCTCTGCTCGATAGCCTCCCTGTGTTCTGGAGACACCTCACTGGTCACTATCTGGACCCAGGAGTATGCTGCCAGCCTCTAGATTCAGCAAAGCTCAGACCAGGTGCTGCTCAATAACTTTAGGACCACGGTCCCTGAAACAAGAAGGTTGTACCTCCTATTTCAGAACTAATTTATAATAACTTTCCAGACTGAACACAATACATAACAAACACTGAGTTCAGAGCGGTAGGCCAACTGCTATCTTCATCTGAAACAATTTTCACCAGTATACTCCTCCCTAATGGTTACTACGCCTCTGCAATTCCAGCATTAGTTCCTTCTAATCAATAAGATAGGTGTCAGTGTACTGTTTGGCAATTCCATGCAGTTTTACTTTTCTCCGACACCTTCTGTTCAGGTTGGAGCAATATATATATATATATATAGGCTTTGCCTCATGTTCGCTACTGAACCACACACATATACAGACATAAATTATCAATTTACATTCAATTTTCATTAAAAAGATATCAAATATTTCAAGCTTACCACAATTCATGGAATAATACACAGTTACGTTGACTGGCAATGAATATAGCTGTACTGACGCGTTTAATTGACTATATTGACGGGTCTAACCAATCGAGCCATGTTTACACACGCGTTTGAAAAAAAGTACCCTTCCTTCCGTCTCCCTTAACAACAAAGGATAGTATTTGTAGCCCGACTAATCGTGTTTAGCCTTACATTTACTGTGCTCCAATCAAATATGATTTAACATGGGGACCTATTTCCCGTACAATGGTGGTGTCAAAATCTGCCACTGAGCGATTCTGATTTTGGGGTTGTCTGACACCCTCACTATTTCTTTTGGCTATAATTTGGTAATTCCTAGACTATTTGCGTAACACTTAACATATTATTTGTCAGCAAGTCCCAAGGAACCCAACTATATAAATTTTATGGGGCTAAGTGGCTGCGTTCAAAATATGTATTTTCTTCTACCTCCTGTTCACTTCGAATACGATGTGGTGTCTGGGTACTGTCATGTTTTCAAACGTAAACCAGTATAATGTCATGTTTCCTAATAAGCGTTTTTCAGGTTTTTTAAAACTAACTCTCGTATGGGTAGTGTTTTTTATCACTGTCGATCTGAAAAAAGCGAGTGCTTGTGGCCTTACACGCGTGATGGTAGTAATTGTATAGCGAGACGCGTGTTTAGTGTTGCATGCGTTCCGGCTTTCAGCCCTCCCTTCTCTCTATCCTAATTCCATCTGTCTTTCGTTTATGGTAACTTAGTGTATAAAATGACATGAATGGAATATTAAATATAGGTCAGCTTGCGTATCTCAAGGTTTTTCTTACAAATGCAGTACACGTTTTATCGTAGAAAGCGTGTATTGATGCATTAGGCTTTTACTATCAACGTGAAACGTTACTATTTGCAGACGAAGTAGAAAACAAGGGGGATTTCGAGTACAGTCATTGTGACAGCACTGTTCTTTACCATTCTTCTTTCCTTTTATTGTATTAATGCGTTAGGCTTGACATTTACTTTTTAATTTATATATGTGGATTAGAATTTCACACGACAACTTACCATTGTCCAGTACCAGCCATGTTTTAATTCGTCCGATTTAACGATTACTTACATTTAAGTCCCAAGTGGGGTGAAAAATAGTAGAACTGTTGATATGAAATAAAGGTTTTCAAAGTCACAATGGACACATAACTCTAAGAGCCGCTGTCCATTTTCATTTTTCTTGCCAATGCCAAATACGCCCAGACATGAAGGCCATGAATCATTTCCGGCACTCACTTTAGCTTGAAGTCACTGAGGAGAACAGGTTCTTGACTAAGTGTACTTTTGACGACTGCTGCTAGATGCTCGAAGAATTCGTCTTTAGTTTCAGATGCAGAGTTCAAAGTATGGATCTGCGCTCGTTTGCAGACGAAGCGTTAACAGGCGTTTTGATCTGTACTCACGCGGTTCAATCATTTTAGTTAGCGATTTTTTTTTTTTACATGAAAGCCTACTCCATGTAATGTGGTTTATTAAGGTCTATCCTTTGACAGTAAAACGTTTCGTCAGTTTCGCTCACTGTTCCAGAGCCTGCTAGGTGCGTTTCCTGAAAAGCAGCTATGTCCATGGGGACCACTGCTGAGATAAATAGAAGGATTGGGTTCCTATTTGATAGAGTCTTGCATGATTTGGAGGATGGAAACTACAAACACTGAATGATATCGGCTTCTGCAACGTTTTTAACCCCGCCGCTCTTCTGCAAGATTAATATGTGTCAAACAATGACACAACTCGTAGACGATAAGCCCCCAAGCTGAAGGAAAGTCAGCAATATCTAGATATAGAAATGTATTTATAGTTATATAACGAGTATAAATAGGTTCATTCGGGTACAAACATAAACTTGCAGTCGTCAAGTTGTTAACTCCAACTAGTATATAACATAAGTATATTTATTTACGAAATATGTAGATTGTAGCATAATGGATAAATGCGCTTAGTTAGATTGTATTATGTATACACACTGCCTTCGCTAAAGAGTTAATCGCGAGCGCCAAAGAGTTAATCGCGAGCGACAATATTTACCAGCACACGCATGCGCAGTCTATACCTCGAAGGGAAGGAGAGAAACGGAAATATTCATAATGGCGAAGCAATTTGTGCATTGGGACGGATGGAATTTCTTAAAGGACGGCCATTTGGGATATATGTGCGCTATCATAAGTATTTATGTGAATAATGTACATTTTATTTCAGGAATTAATAGGCTTGTGAATATACCAAACATATTGATTGTGTGAATAGGATGGCTAAAGCTTGGCAAGCCTTTAAAACTACCCACAGCAGTCATTGCTAACCATAAGCATATCCAGTAGGGTGTATTAGTACTATGTTACTAACTACCATAAAAGGACCAACTATGACTTGGCATGAAAGTGAGGAAGGCAAAGGCTGCATCAGGAGTCATAGTTTCATATTGATTGTTTATTATTGGATTGAAAATGTTTTGCAGTAGACACCAATCTGTCTCCCTACTCTGTATCATACAGAGCCATTTATCATTCATTGTACACACAGCATCTGAATAAAACATTCTCATCTCAACACACAGTAGAGATAACAAGCATCATAAGCAACCATTGGACACATATTCATTGTTTCAGGATCCTAGTGCACCATCACAAGTGTGATCATGTTCTGAGGTCTGAGGTCCTTATATCCTGCTATATGTGAAGCCCAGAGATAGAAGGAGCCTATTACTGTCATTCCCCTTACTGTTTGGGAGTTTGTGCAGCACAGACTATCAGTGTGTTAGTACAGTGCAACCGACCTGTACCAGAGTTACTGACTTGGACCAGAGTTAAGTCCCATGTTCCTAGAAACCAATGTGAGACCAGCTACTACTGTCAATAGAATGTTTTAAATGATGAACTTGAGCTGTAAAGATAGGAGAGACAGATAAACTTTAATTATTCATTATTAAAATAAATACAGAAGGACGGTGAACATTCCTGGTGGACAAGATCTAGTGTAAAGGAACTTGTTAATTAATAGATCCAAAGTGGATCCTTGTTCTTTTGTATTTACTTACAAATAAATTGGAATGTACATACTCTACCATAATCACCATTGCCGCAACATTCACCCATCATTACAATAGTACATAGTGTAGATAATAAATTATTTGAATTGTAAGCCACTTGAGTTATAAATTACTTTTATTCAAAGGAGTTACAGTTCAATTTTCATAGTTATATAAGTACATCATAGGAGATCAAAAGTGAGAGGGCACCAGTATAATCTGCTTGTCTATATCTAATTTTTCGAGGTTTCAATTATAATGGTTATTTTAGTTCCACTTATCTCTATCTTGACGTTTGGTGGTTGCTGGAGCCTGATTTTAGTGGTGTGTGGTCTGCGTGGATTCTTGAGTTTCCTTCGCATGTAAGGAGTCGAGTGGCATCTTGGATCACGTTCGTTTTAAACGTAGATTTCACAAGTGTGCCGCTTCAGAATGTCTTCAGGAATCTTCTCTAAGGATTGGTGTCCAGCAATGACTACCAGAAATTAGAGAGAGATAAAAAAAATAGCATCTCCCGAAAATGTTTGTTTCCTGGTGTATAAATCAAAGAGACTGCCCATTTTCCCCACCGCCCGATCTATATCAGATAGTTCCCAGTGCGACAAACATCTAATGAATAATGAAGACGAGAGCGCCGAGACAGTTTGAAGTGTGTTTTTAAGAGAGCGAGCAAAAGTGAATGAATTAGAATATAATATACAAACATTCAGTCAATGCAGTTTTGATATATAAAAATGAAAACATTATTATATCATCATCAATTCCTCTGTCTGCTACCTGTGAAATAAGCATGGAACTATATCTGCCGTTGGTTCTCTGTGAGGGAAGCATGGAACTACATCTGCCGTTGGTTCTCTGTGAGGGAACCCGCACCAAGCAGTCTCTAGCTCTTGCAGTGTTGGTTTATGTGGCAATTTATTTTACGTGGTGACGTTTCCGGCCTCATCCACAACGTTTACAAACATAAACATATTTATACATGTTAAAATATAATACAAAATTTACCCTTGGTTACCTACTCGCACAGAATGTTGATAATAGTTACCGGATCAATGTAGATCCAGTCATCACAAGTTTGAATTATTTATAACAGCTTAAGCTACACAATCCTAGCTCTATTTTCTTGTGGAAAATTTCTTAGACTGTACATACTCTCTGAAGTTTAGCTCTTTAATTTTGAAATGACTACTTCAAGTTTTAATCACGTCTTATGTTTGAGATCTTTTCTATCTACTGTGGAGTCTCCTCTCTCTCTCTCTCTCTGCGTGGTTCGAAGTAAATGTTTGGTCCTCTCACACGTTTAGTTCTTGTACCCCAAAATGCACTACACAAATATTATTTACGGGGGTTAGTTTTTCGCATAACTAATTACTTGAGAGAGGGTGTGCTAACTGCGTCACTCCATCCCATCCATTTGAGTCGGATGAGCAATTGCATCGTCGGTGTTAGGCCAAGTATCTAATCCGGTTGTTCAACATGTCTCCAACCAATCTCGCCATATGGCCGGAAATAGAATAAGTACTTATCATACTGGGTCAGACAGATTAACGCGTTTATCTTGCCAGTGAACGACCGTTTAAGTCCACTTATATGATAAGGACGTCGGTGAGCGAATGACAATCCCCTAATCTGTTGATATTGCCTCGAATGAGCGCCCTAATTCTTAATGTATCGATAATGAAATACGGAGAGCTCCCATTCCTTTGAGCTTTGCTCCGGTTGTTATCTAATGGATAAACAAAAAGATAATTACAGGTAGATGAAGGCGAAACGGAAGGTTGGAAAAGGATGAAAAGAAAACCAGAATTGGCGAAAGTCATCTTGTGAGAGTTCGCGTGAAGTCTATTAGGCTCATCGTTTATTTTGGCTGTCTTACTGGCATCATTTATATCTAACAGGTTTTCGGACAATCCAATCCAATGTGCATTGTGTGGAAGTTCCATCATCCCATTCTAATAATTGATTTCTTTTTATTAGGTCTTAATGGCTTGTTTTTGTCTGGTGCAATATTTTCTATCCACCATTTTAAGTTTGACCCTAAACACCATTGTTGCAGACTTTCTTCTTTTCTTATGTGGGCTAATATTGTAATTTCGTACTTGAGTATCATGAAATGTTATTTCTTCACTTCTGTCTTTCACGAAGTATCGTCTTGTGCTGCAACGGTGGATCATTCCATATTTTCAGATCAGTTCATCAGACATTGTGCGTCTGTTATTTTACCGTCATAATTATCGTCCATTATCTTTAGCCAAATACTTGGCACAATTATCATAGTTACGCAGCATTAATACATTTCTGCTAACTGTTCCATTATTATTTAGGAGCACTGCCTAATATTCACGTCGAAACTCTGTCTACAATAATAAACTCAGTTTGGCATCACTAGCCAGACTATAACAGCCATTATCTATTACCTCCGCGTTCGTATTTCTCGAATATCGCGTAAAAGAATTATTGCGTTTAAATCCTAGTGCCTTACATAATTCTGGACTCACTGGTCCTTGAACACATTGTTATTTCATTAGCTTTAAAAGCAACTACATTGACGGTTATAATTTAGTAAAGAACCCCGCGACATTAGTGGAGATACTCTATCCCATTAATCTTTGTTCGCAACAGGGCCAACCTGCATGAATCAAAATTAGTGTCTGATTATGGGAATATTTGTGCATGTTACTTGCCACCAAACGGAACATCCCTGATTCAACCCATAGATCAAGGAGTCATTAGGAACGTTAAATATCATTATAAAAATGATTTTATGATGAAAATGTTGAATAAAGATGCCGACCCTACAGAATTTCAACACAGTTTTACAATCAAAGATGAAATAATTGCACTCGTGACTGCATGGAACGCAGTTAAGCCTGTAACTTTATTAAGAGTGTGGCGAAAGTTATGGCCAAACGTGGTGTTTGTTGATTTAGAGTGTGATCGAGACGAAGATTATGAAGGGTTTCTGTTTTTTAATTTACGCCTGATATCCAGCGGCTCTATATTGGCATCTGTCTTTCGTACGGCTGTGGGTGTTGATCTCATCCTCCCACAAATTAACCTGAAAGTCTGGTTCTGCACACGTTCCAGAGATGAGATGGTGTTAGTACTTACAATTGTTTAGGAAGCATTACAACAGGAGGTAATCTGATCATCAGATCCCTGTGTTTTGGCTTTTTACATCCTTGGCAATCAAGAGAGCGGGTCACAACAACCTTGGTTGTAATGTCTAAACTAGGTATTTCCTTATGAGTTTTTCAATCTGCCAACTTTAAGCATTTTTGAAAGTATCAGTTTCGTATAAAAACTTACCATTGTGAATTCCATAGCCCATAGCGTTTAGTCAGTAATCCAGATGCCAAGGTCATCAGCAAACAGCGCCTTCGACCATTCAGATATTTGGCAAGGTCATTGATGAAGACGAAGAAGAGGGTGCAAGTTAAAGGAGAGCCTTGGGGCAGTCCTTCTTCTTGCGTTTTTTTATTCGTGAAATTGCACCAGCATAGTTAGTAGCTATGGTTCTGTTTATTAGGAAGGCCTGTGTCCACTTAATCATTTTCGCTCCTATTCCCATTCTTCTCATCTTCAGAAAACGTTCTTTTCAGCAAACTCTGTCGAAGGCTTGCTGAAGGTCGATAAACACCGCAATCTTGCTTTTCACCTCTTGGAAGCCATCCATCACATTCTGTATGAAACTGAAGAAGGTGTCATCTGTGAGGCACTTACGTCTGAAGCCTGTCTGATTGTTGTCAGGAAGGTTCCTGCTTTCCAACCACCAGTATAATCTGTTGTTCACCATTCTCTCGACCAGCTTGTCTAAGGATGAAGTGACGGAGACAGGAATATAACTTCTTGTACACTGTTTTATTTAAGGTGGTGCGGTGTCACGGAATTGCCTCCTCTGCTTTGCAGTAGTGGTCCAACACTTGCCACAGCTCAAGAGTATCTAACATGGGTCTTCAAAGGTGTCTTCCTTCGCACAAGATTACTCTTGGCAGAGCTGTAGATAGAAGGGTAATGATGCTTCTATCTCAAGGTAGTCTTCATAAGAAATTTCCGAAGTAAAAAACAATGCTGCGTTGGGCAGGGCAATTGTTAACGTACATCGGATCCGCCGCCTTTTATGAAGATTTATGCAATGATTAGTTTAAGCTCGTTCGAGCCCCACCCTGATTTACTCAGTGGAATTCTTCTTATTCTGGTATAGCTCTGTTTAGAGTGTATTTAGTACAATGACTGAGACAAACATGCAGTACGTTCAAAATGGTTCAATTGACGTTAAATTTGTAAATTTACAAATAACAAATTTAATAATCATTTAGGTTTTAGCAAGGTTTTAAAAAAATGAATAATTAAATTTTAGAAAAATCATCATCACTGTTGTGATGTAATGGTAGTTTGTAAATGAGGTCACTTGGCAGCTTTTATGTGTTACTTAGCTGTCTGTGACGGTTCTGCTCTTTCTGATGTTTTGGTTCTTAGTAGACTGGATCGCTGATTCCGCTCGTCACTGGTCAAGGTTGTAGAGCGCAGCACGTTCCCAGAAATGACAGAAATGGTCTACAAAGTTGGTCCCTCGTCTTTAAGCCCCGTCTGATGATGGTGTCAAGCTTCGAGTTCAGGCCACTCGTATCCTTCTTGTTCCAGAGATAGTACTCTTAACTGGTACCACCAACTAGTATGGTAAAAGAAGGGAAACAAAGACCCTCTGAGTATTGAGTTTCTCGACCCATACTTATTTGTCCCCATCTTCATATTCCACCATCCCATCTACCTCAGACTTTACCCTCGATGAGAATTAAGCTTAATCCCTCTAGTGAAAACTTTCTTTACATTTAAATTGAATAGCTTTATATTTACTCTACATTCAAATGAAAAGGTTAATATTATAGATAGAATATGTTTTCATTTACATCTACACCGGTTGAAAAATGTTCACAATATAGATTGTATATTTTTTCAGTCACATCAACACTGATTTGAAAAATGTTCACAATATAGATTGAATCTGTTTTCATTTACATCTACACCGGTTGAAAACCTTGAAAACTTTCATTATTTTCGAAGTGAATTTGTTTACATAGACATTTACACTGGTTACACAGTTAAGTATTATATTTAGAATGTACATCATTTCTTTCATCTTTCCCTTCCTGCTCCATATGGAACTTGGGACTACCTATGCTTTTTAGTTCTTTTTAAGAAACTAGCAATAAAGCAGTCACCAGCTCTTGCAATAGTGGTTCAAGAAATCATCATTCTATATGCTGAGGTTGCCAGCCTAAAATGATGTCGTGAAATATTCTAATCCACATATATAAATTAAAAAGTAAATGTAAAGCCTAACAAATAAATTTAATAAAAGGAAAGAAGAATGGTAAAGAACAGTGCTGTCACAATGACCGTACTCAAAATCCCCCTTTTTATGCTCCGTCTGCAAAATTGTAACGTTTCACGTTGATAGTAAAAGCCTACTGCATCATTACACGCTTGCTTCAATAAAACGTGTACTGCCTTTCTAAGAAAAACCTTGAGATACGCAAGCTGATTAATGACCTAAATTAATACTAGCATTAATTACACTACGTTAACATAAACGAAAGACAGATGGACTTAGGATAGAAAGAAGGGAGGGCTGATCGGAGGAACGCAGGCAATACTACCACAGTCTCGCGATACACAATTACTGCCATCACGCGTGTAAGGCCACATGCACTAACTTTTTTTCAAATCGACGGTGATAAAAAAAAACACTACCCATACGAGAGTTAGTTTTTAAAAACCTGAAAAACGCTTATTAGGAACATGACATTATACTGGTTTACGTTTGAAAACATTACAGTACCCAGACACCATAAAGTTTGGAAGTGAGGAGGTGATAACAGCACGACTATTCTAGAAGAAAACGCATATTAGCCCCCTTAAATTTATATAATTGGGTTCCTTGGGACTTGCTGACAAAGAATATGTTAAACGTTACGCAAATAGTCTAGGAATTAACAAATTATAGCCAAAAGAAATAGTGAGGGATGTCAGACAACACAAAAATCAGAATCGCTCAGTGGCAGATTTTCACACCACCATTGTACGGGAAATAGGTCCCCAAGTTACCTCCTATTTGATTGGCGGAAAGTAAATGTAAGGCTAAACACGATTAGTCGGACTGTAAATACTATCTTTCGTTGTTAGGGGAGACGGATGGAAGAGTACTTTTTTTCAAACGCTTGGGTAAACATGGCACGATTGGTTAGACCTGCCAATATAGTCACTTAAACGCGTCAGTTCAGCACCACATTTTCAAAAATACTTTCTAAAGCAACAGTGCGTTGAGCATCAGCTTATATTTTTCTAAATAAAAGCCTGAGACAGAGGCAGATCGGAATTTGTGCCATAATTTGTGCCATTATTCATCACCAGTCAACGTATATGTTTATTATTTCCATGAATTGTGGTAAGCTTGAACTATTTGATATCTTTTTAATGAAAATTGAATGTAAATTGATAATTTATGTCTGTATATATGTGTGGTTCAGTAGCGAACATGAGGTAAAGCCTATATAGTGCTCCAACCTGAACAGAAGGTGTCGGAGGAACGTAAAACTACATGGAATTACCAAATAGTATACTGACACCTATCCTATTGTATAGAAGGACTTACAGCTGAAATTGCAGAGGCGTAGTAACCATTAGGGAGGAGAATACTGGTGTAAATTATTTCAGATGAAGATAGCAGTTGGCCTACCGCTCTGAACTCAGTGTTTGTTATGTATTGTGTTCAGTCTGGAAATTTATTATAAAGTAGTTCTGAAGTAGGAGGTAGAACCTTCTTGTTTCAGGGACCGTGGTCCTAAAGTTATTGAGCAGCACCTGGTCAGAGCTTTGCTGAATCCAGAGGCGGACAGCATACTCCTTGGTCCATATAGCAAACAGTGAGGTGTCTCCAGAACACAGGGGAGCAATCGAGCAGAGGAGTCTTTTCCTGCCGCCATCACGAAAGATAAGCCTATGTGGCCAGCGGAGCTCAACATTATGTACCCCCATCTTAAACTGACATTGTATAAAAATAAGAGGGGCAATTAATTGTTTTAATGCCAGGAACTGAGAACATCTCCAATACTAGTTCCAACAGAAACAAACACTTGAAGTCGTGATGACAATCAACAACATAGCTTGAACACCAGTATTACCTCATATTACTACTACACAACTGACACACATAGGATAATATTAATAAAATATGTCACTACAAGGTTCATATTGACAAATTCTGTACATATAAATTGTAATTAAAATTGATTGTGATTCCTGGTTCACTTTGTATTTGAATCAGGACACATATAGTAGTGTAAGAAATTAATACATATTTATATTTGAAACTTTACCAGTGCCTCATTTAAGATAGTCTTATAGAGTGTTAAATGTGTGTGAGTGTCACAGTGTTGTCAAGTGTGGTGGAATAAATTAAATTGTTTATCTGTCTGTTGTTGTTGTGACTTACACTTCATCATATACATACCCTAGACATTTAACGTAGTCATCACAATATTCCAGAATAATTCTGACAGGTATAATATGTGGTAGCAAGTAAGGTCATCTGTAATACATTACACTATTAGATACAGATACCCTCACAGCTGATCTCAGTCAGTACACTAAGTCCCCTATAAATATTTATAACATCCCACTTTACCACATATATTGGGGTCTCGATCCAGGGATATTGAACTTTCTCCTGTTATAGATATTGGGAATAATAAAGAATTAAAAGGAATCCTTGGGTGGAAATAAATAAGGTTGAGCTCTCAGTGCATGTGTTGTCCTGAGTTAATTAGTCATAGATAAAATTGTTTAGTTAAATATTTTAGACATTTACCTGGTAGAACATGGCGGACCTGGCCAAATTTCGATCTGCTGCTGTGCAGACTGCAAAAGAGTTAGGAATGGAAGGGCAAATTATGATTGCTTATGTCACTGCTGAATGTGACAAATATATTGAACGGGAAGAAAGAAGATTAGAAAAAGAGGCCGAAAGAAAGTTAGAGGCTGAAAAAGAAATTAAGAGGTTGCAGATTGAGGCTGAGGCTAAGAGGTTGCAGATTGAGGCTGACAAAGAGGCTAAGGCATTGGAAGCCGAGGAAAGAAGACAGGCTGCAGAAAGAGAAGAGAACAAATTAGCTGCAGAAAGAGAAGAGAAGAAATTAGCTGCAGAAAGAGAAGAGAAGAAATTAGCTGCAGAAAGGGAAGACAAGCGATTGGCTGCAGAAAGGGAAGCAGAAGATAAGAGATTACAAAGGGAACATGAGTTACGACTAAGGGAGTTTGAGTTTCAAGGCCATGCTTCTGAAAATGGTGCCAGTCTCTTTGCCTCTGATGCCACTGCTAGTCAGGGAGCCTCAACCTCAGCTATGAATTTTCATTTAGATCATTTTGTTGAGAACGACGATGATATTGAGAGCTAACTAAATAGATATGAACTATTAGCTACCACATATGGGTTAGAGAGAGAAAGGTGGAGCTTAAAGTTATCTCAAGGTCTTCGTGGGGCAGCTTATGAAGTTTTTGCCAAAATGAGCAGAAGTGATCAGGAAAATTATGACATGCTAAAGCAGGCTCTTTTGTTAAGATATGAAAAGAACGCAGAATTTTATAGGAAGAAATTTAGGAATGCTAAACTACTGTCAGGTGAAACCTATCACCAGTTCTCTGCACGGATAGAGACATACTTGGAGAAATGGACTTCTCTGGGGAAAACCCAAGATCTTAAGGAAATGGTCCTTATAGAACAATTAAGAGAGTCCATGGCTCCAGACCTGAGAAAGTTTCTCATGGAACAAGGTGCAGTGAGGCTGGGTGAGTTGCTAAATGTTGCAGAAAGGTATCAAGCGGCTCAGGCAGAGGTATCAGGTAATACAAAGAAACAGGTAGAAAATTTTAGGGCACCACAGAACGTTAATAAATTTGATCCTAGAGATCAAAACAAAGGTAAGCACCAATTTGATAGGCCACGGTATGACAATAAAAATAAAACCCCACAATTCGATGAAAGGAAATATGATGAAAGAAAATCTTTCAACCAAGGGAAAAGGTGGTGTAAGAATTGTCAGATGAACAATCATGACACTGACCATTGTAGAAGGAAACCTGTGTATATGGCCACCCTTCAGGTCAGGTCGACCTCAAGAAAGGAGGAGGATATTATGTTAGATACCACTCCAGAAGAGATGAGGAAGGCACAGGCTGGGGATAAGACCCTCAAGCCTTGTTTCAGGAAATTGTCAACTTGTCATACAACTCCAGGCAAGGGAGATTTTTACATGAAAAAAAAGTTGATGTATAGGAAGACTAGAGCTAGATCCAATGGTCACGGACAGCTGGTTCTTCCAAAGAGATATAGGACAGACTTAATAAGGAGCCTACATGTGAAACAAGATTGGGACCATGAAAAAATTGGTACCATCATCCAAAAGGTGGCTCACAATTATTATTGGCCCAAGGCAAGATGGGACATTGAGAATTTTGTAGAAAGGTGTAGCATAGCACATGAGGGAACACCCACAAGTGGGAACATTGATCAGGACCTGGACACGCCACGGGGAAACCGTAGGCCTGACAATAGAAAGAAAAATAAATTTGATAAAGTGGACCAAATGGAATGGGAAGCCCCTTTTCACGGACAAGCTTCAATTAACTGTTTTACAATGGCCACTATGCGGAGAGTGCAAACAGATGTCTTACCCCAGGATAAGCCGAAAATCCCTCAATCGGACTTAAACAAACTGGAGGAAGAAGATGTAGAGAGGAAATCTCTCATCAAGAATTTTAAGTGGGGAGAAAGCCCCAAAAGAAAAATTGGTAGCGGTCGTTTTGTGCATGATAATTCTGGGAAGAAAAATCATCACTATAGAGCTTCGAGTGGAAGAGACCATACCGGTGCATGGACAAATAGGTCCACAAAATTAAAGGTCCATATGTAACGCTGTTAAGAACGTGGACTGATGAAAAGGCAGAGGAAAACATTACATCCTCATACCAATATGTGAATGAGCTGACCACTCGTTTAAAAACTGGCTGGAAACTTGCCAATGAAAATTTGAAACAAGCCAGGAAGAAACATGCTGCCTATTATAACAGGAAGGCTAAAGACAGAGATTTGGCTGTGGGAGAGAAGGTACTGCTTCTTCTCCCCGGTAGTCAGAATAAGTTACAAATTGGATGGCAAGGTCCATATACAGTTCTAGAGAAGGTGTCTAGAACAAATTATAAGATAGATAAGAAGGGGAAAGAAAAAATCTATCATGTGAATCTCCTGAAGAAATATTTGGAAAGAGAACATCAGGAAGAGACACACTTGTTGACCTTGTCCATTGCCATGGAGATGAAAAAGGAACCACTTTCATCATTTGAATATCCATTACACCCCTGTGAGACAGCGGCACAGGTGAAAATCAGTACACATTTAACGAAAACTCAGAAAGAGAGAGTGCAACAGGTTCTAGATAATCATGCAGAGGTGTTAACAGACCGACCAGGGCATACAAACCCATTGGAATATGATATGAAACTGATGGACCCCACACCTGTCTGTATGAAACCCTATTCGATTCCTTTTGCTAAGGAGAAAGCTTTGAAGGAAGAGATAGACTATTGGTTGAAGGAAGGAATTATTTCACACAGTGAATCTTCGTATAGTTCCAGTGTTGTACTTTTAAGGAAACCCTCTGGAAAACATAGACTCTGTATAGATTACAGGAGACTGAATGCTATTACAGAAGGATAGGTGGATCCATTGCCGGATACAAATCAGTTGTTTGCCAGGCTAAATAAAGCTAAATATTTATCAAGGGTGGATCTGAGTAAAGGCTACTATCAGATTCCAGTAAAACCTGAGATCAGACAAAATTGTTGGATGTAAACATTTCGGAGGAACGTAATGAATCCCTGAGTTGCCTCTTTGATTGAGGATATTCCGAATGTTTCATACAGGCTAATAAGAAGATTATGGGATCCCATACGAAAACTCTGCTATCACCAGGTATATGTTATCTCCTCATAACGTACATTTTGAGGAAAATCTAATGTTCTCTGGACATGTCATTGCGCAGACTCAAAGAAGAGAAATGGTGAATACGGGTTGTGAAGCAGCATTAAGACAAGCAGTCACACTTGCGGCTGTTCAGTAACATAACCGAAAGATATTATTGGTTGTAGAGGTCTGAGGCAGATTTCATGAGTAGTGCCTACTCTGAATGGACCCAACTACATAAAACCATGATAGCACAACAGCAGAGTAAAGTCAAGTTGACTTACATTTATCTATGTGTATATAGAATAAAGGACTGACATAAGATGTCTGTTTTAAGAGGGGAGATGTCGTGAAATATTCTAATCCACATATATAAATTAAAAAGTAAATGTAAAGCCTAACAAATAAATTTAATAAAAGGAAAGAAGAATGGTAAAGAACAGTGCTGTCACAATGACCGTACTCGAAATCCCCCTTTTTATGCTCCGTCTGCAAAATTGTAACGTTTCACGTTGATAGTAAAAGCCTACTGCATCATTACACGCTTGCTTCAATAAAACGTGTACTGCCTTTCTAAGAAAAACCTTGAGATACGCAAGCTGATTAATGACCTAAATTAATACTAGCATTAATTACACTACGTTACCATAAACGAAAGACAGATGGACTTAGGATAGAAAGAAGGGAGGGCTGATCAGAGGAACGCAGGCAATACTACCACAGTCTCGCGATACACAATTACTGCCATCACGCGTGTAAGGCCACATGCACTAACTTTTTTTCAAATCGACGGTGATAAAAAAAACACTACCCATACGAGAGTTAGTTTTTAAAAACCTGAAAAACGCTTATTAGGAACATGACATTATACTGGTTTACGTTTGAAAACATTACAGTACCCAGACACCATAAAGTTTGGAAGTGAGGAGGTGGTAACAGCACGACTATCCCAGAAGAAAACGCATATTAGCCCCCTTAAATTTATATAATTGGGTTCCTTGGGACTTGCTGACAAAGAATATGTTAAACGTTACGCAAATAGTCTAGGAATTAACAAATTATAGCCAAAAGAAATAGTGAGGGATGTCAGACAACACAAAAATCAGAATCGCTCAGTGGCAGATTTTCACACCACCATTGTACGGGAAATAGGTCCCCAAGTTACCTCCTATTTGATTGGCGGAAAGTAAATGTAAGGCTAAACACGATTAGTCGGACTGTAAATACTATCTTTCGTTGTTAGGGGAGACGGATGGAAGAGTACTTTTTTTCAAACGCTTGGGTAAACATGGCACGATTGGTTAGACCTGCCAATATAGTCACTTAAACGCGTCAGTTCAGCACCACATTTTCAAAAATACTTTCTAAAGCAACAGTGCGTTGAGCATCAGCTTATATTTTTCTAAATAAAAGCCTGAGACAGAGGCAGATCGGAATTTGTGCCATAATTTGTGCCATTATTCATCACCAATCAACGTATCTGTTTATTATTTCCATGAATTGTGGTAAGCTTGAACTATTTGATATCTTTTTAATGAAAATTGAATGTAAATTGATAATTTATGTCTGTATATATGTGTGGTTCAGTAGCGAACATGAGGTAAAGCCTATATAGTGCTCCAACCAGAACAGAAGGTGTCGGAGGAACGTAAAACTACATGGAATTACCAAATAGTATACTGACACCTATCCTATTGTATAGAAGGACTTACAGCTGAAATTGCAGAGGCGTAGTAACCATTAGGGAGGAGAATACTGGTGTAAATTATTTCAGATGAAGATAGCAGTTGGCCTACCGCTCTGAACTCAGTGTTTGTTATGTATTGTGTTCAGTCTGGAAATTTATTATAAAGTAGTTCTGAAGTAGGAGGTAGAACCTTCTTGTTTCAGGGACCGTGGTCCTAAAGTTATTGAGCAGCACCTGGTCAGAGCTTTGCTGAATCCAGAGGCGGACAGCATACTCCTTTGTCCATATAGCAAACAGTGAGGTGTCTCCAGAACACAGGGGAGCAATCGAGCAGAGGAGTCTTTTCCTGCCGCCATCACGAAAGATAAGCCTATGTGGCCAGCGGAGCTCAACATTATGTACCCCCATCTTAAACTGACATTGTATAAAAATAAGAGGGGCAATTAATTGTTTTAATGCCAGGAACTGAGAACATCTCCAATACTAGTTCCAACAGAAACAAACACTTGAAGTCGTGATGACAATCAACAACATAGCCTGAACACCAGTATTACCTCATATTACTGCTACACAACTGACACACATAGGATAATATTAATAAAATATGTCACTACAAGGTTCATATTGACAAATTCTGTACATATAAATTGTAATTAAAATTGATTGTGATTCCTGGTTCACTTTGTATTTGAATCAGGACACATATAGTAGTGTAAGAAATTAATACATATTTATATTTGAAACTTTACCAGTGCCTCATTTAAGATAGTCTTATAGAGTGTTAAATGTGTGTGAGTGTCACAGTGTTGTCAAGTGTGGTGGAATAAATTAAATTGTTTATCTGTCTGTTGTTGTTGTGACTTACACTTCATCATATACATACCCTAGACATTTAACGTAGTCATCACAATATTCCAGAATAATTCTGACTGAGGTATAATATGTGGTAGCAAGTAAGGTCATCTGTAATATTACTTCACGACTAATAGATACAGTCCCCAATAAATATTTTAACATCCCCTTCACAAAATCTCATATCTACTAAGTATTCCATGGCAGATCTCAGTCAGTACACTAAGTCCCCTATAATTATTTATAACATCCCACTTTACCAAAATATACAACTTACGCCAATCTTGGCTCACAGATTGTTTGCTAAGAGAAGTAGGTTAAGGGACGAGCAGATGCCTTTTACACGTTTTCTTGGGGGTCGTTACTTTAACAATAACTTCCCACTTTGACTCCGTGTTCCAGATTCCTCAGATTCCGGTTTCCCTTGTTAAAATTGTAGTGTTTTTTTTTTCTGGGCTCCTAAGTCCTCAAAAATATCTCAAATAAAAGTCCGGTCCGAGTTATGAATCTTGTTTCTAGTCTTAACTCTGGCAGTCTGGTTGTCGTCTTGGCAAGCAATTCTCACAGTGTTCTAATCTGGCTAAAGTGTCAGATTATAAGCCCCCCCCCCCCCCCCAACACCGTTGTTTGTTACGATTCTGAAAAGAATTACACACATGTCTAAAATCTCGTTAACCATTGAACATCTAATGTTTACTAACAATGACCATCCTTCCGCTCAATCGCACCGCACCACCCCTTCGCTTGCTCGTTACAAAACTACATCACACCTGCGCTGTTTAGCCTAAACATTCACACAAGCAAGTTCAACCATGCACGATGGCTGCGCTTGCGAGCTTAACCTGCCTTCGCGCTGTTAACACACACACCAATATTTTAGGCGATCCTACCGTTAGCAAGTCAAACACAATATGATCAATAAAAGTGGCCCTGAGATAATCTATCTCATAGGGGCTTGTGAGAAGTTACTGTATTTTTTTTTTTAAACTGGCACCCGTCTTCTTCTCTCTGTAATTAATTGCGTTTATTTACGAGGAGTTACTAGGGCTTTATTTTCAGTTCGCCCAAGTCTTCTTTTCTCTGTAAAATAATTGCGTTAATTTTATTTCATTAGACGTGAGTTCAAAATTTTTAGGCTGGGTTAAATTTTTCAGACGTTGGGAGAAAATCGAACACCCGCACCTACCCTGTTTAATTGTAGGGATGGGGGGAGAAACGACCCAGGTACACTGAACCAATCAAATTTATTCGGGTAACTAAAATGGTCTGTAGTATTATCTAACGTTACGGAATTAGTAGCGCGTGAGCAAAATATACACTGAGTCATTGGGTTGTTTACGATATCATTGGCCGAGGTCAGATTTAATTTATGGACAGTAATATAATTGGTCATAGGTCGGCAGAAAGCGGTTCTAGAGAGAGGGACGTCACGCGATGACTCATCGCGTCAGATATTTCATCATAATATTTTACTATATATGTAGCATCAAAATCTTTTAGCGCTCTCTCTGGTCTCAAAATTTATGCCGTGAAAACAACGCCGTGTCGTCTGCTCAAGCGAGAGATATTCGGTATCTGGGTATGTGTATAACTTAATTAGCGTCGTAGTATGTTCGTTTTTATAAAAGAGCTTAGCACGTTAGACTTAACTTTTTTCTGGGATCTAGTTTAATTTTCATTAGTCAGGAAGTGCCATCAAGTGCTTACTTATACTAAACTATAGAGTGTAGTGTAAGTTGTGCCTATAATTTTGTCAATGAATGATAGTAGCAGTATCTATGGTTTGTGTAGCGGCTTTGAGATATTAACGGTGTGAGGGTAAGCGCTTAGATAAACGGGTGCTCTGTAATAGTGTAATATGAGGACAGTGAAAACCGCATTTTGATTATGATAATTTTTAGTGTATATATACGCGAGCGTAAGTTGTGTATTTTATTAGTTGTGCTATTTTTGGTAATATAGTAAGAAGACAAGGGGTGTAAGGAATGTAATTAATATTACTGAGATGGTGTAGTAACAGGATATATATATATATATATATATATATATATATATATATATATATATATATATATATATATATATATATATATATATATATATATATATATATATATATATATATATATATATATATATATATATATATATATATATATATATATATTGTGTTAATTGATACCTTCCCAGATCAGTTCGTAAGAAGTAGGGCCGGGGAGCTTATACCGGGGAATTTTAGCTTGTGGTGAATGAAATCTTGTGACGCCTGAGGGCCAGACGGCACAAAAGATTTAGATCAGCCCGTGTCTGGGGTTTACCTAACAGACAGCTAGTTACGTTGATGCGGGGGAAGAGATAAGAGGGACTGTAAATTAGTTGACCCTTCGGTAGGAATATTTGGTTATCCCTTGTGCTTAGCTTGTGTAGGGGAGATGTATTAATTTAGAGTGTTTATGTGGTAGGGATGAGAATATTTTTGACTTGTTGTATAGTTGTGGTTATTTTTTCGTTTTACAGCATTTTCATGGCATATAGGGGAAGCTGTAGACTGCCCTACCCTACAACTTACCACGGTATTTTGTATTCTCAGGAGCCTAAGGCTCGAGGCATTGCCGTAGGTGAAGAGAACTGGTGACACGGTAATACCGGCGCCCAGTACTTCTGCACCAGTGAAAGAAAGAAGTTCTCATGCAGTAAGGCACATACTACAGCGGGAACGGGTTTTCTTAAAATCCGGAGCTCTTAGCTCGTTATAACACACCAAATGGGCGCGTGGCCTGGTGTTGTTTTAATACTGCCATAATAAAGCCGTTTATCCTAAACCCGAAGAGGTTAACGGGGCAGTGGAAAGAAGTTTTCATCAGCAGTGAAGCATCTACCTCCCAAGTCAAGTACATCGTTATTAATACCAAAGTCATCAGCAGCAGTAGTCAAGAAAGAAGAGAGGGTCATCATTCCTTTCAGAAAGCTAATGAGAGGAGGGGCGTAACTGAGACACCACTCAGCAGAAAACGGTAGTGTCAGAGAGACACTGAGCAGAAGCAGAGGAGAGAGAGAAGTTAGAGAGTCAGATAGAAGGACTTAGAGGACAGCCTCTGAGTTAGCACTGAAAAGTCCGTTAGTGGATCAGTGCTTGTGGTACAGTTGTTCGCTGTGTAGGACATCATATAGTGCATTAAGACGGTGTAGACATTTAGTTATACGTCTGCAGGAGGACAGTTTGTTAGAGTTAATAATAATAGGATAGTTAGGAGAGGCGGCTCTTAAGTTAGAGACCCCAACCAAGTAGATTTGTTTAATCCTTAATTTATTTATATGCAGGTTGAACAAGAGGGTGAAATTGTGTGTGTATAGTGTCTGTCATTTTAATTGTTCTGTTTCAGGTTTGTGCGACCTCGCACGTTATTTATTTTGCTGTGTTTTTTATTTGGTTGTTTAATAAACTATAAAATGTACTCTGGATCAGTTTCTCTATAACTATACTGTACTTATATGCTTGTCTGTATAGTTGTGTCTGTGGATTTTAGAGAAACATTATCTCCTTTATGGTAGTCAGAGGTGGTGAGACAGTAGTTAGTAATTAAGTCACAAGTGGCGAGGGAGAGTCAATCTTGGTTCTCACCCTCAAAGCTAAAAGTCTCATCTTTCCACATTCACTGTCATTTCTCATACAAAATCTATCTTCTCAGACTTTCTCATAACTAGTGTCTTATCTCAATACTCAGACAAACTCTAAACTTAAATCCACTTCGTAACAGGGCTATACTGGAAGCGTTCTAAAATTGACGTGTGCTGATAATCGCACTAGCCGTAAATGAACAGCAGAAACACTTTATACAGAATTAATTACACAGATTCCAAATGGGTAAAACAAAGTGATATACAAATGATATACCCAACTCTCTCTTTTCTGTCTGTTGGAATATAACTCAATCTCATATAGATATTCTGTCTTGGCCGAGCTCCTTTGGCAGAAATAAGTGGCAACGCGCTTGATGGCCCCAAAGAGTCACGGATACATCTGCTGTAGTCTAATAATTTTCCCTTTTAAAGGTATGAACAAACTTTGATAGTCGTATGATCTATCCTAAGGAAAAACTATACCTGCAGTAGCAACAATTTGCATAAATGGAATTACAAAGTGGGTGAATAAATAGTTATCCTAAACATCACTCAGTCTACTTTCGCTCGGTTCTTTCATCAGGGTACCCTCACTCACTTTCTTGCCTAATAGCTTGCTGGTGTTCACCGTCTGGCGCACTGTATGACGCACCGTTTAAATCTGTCTATCTTTGGCTGAAGCGGATTCCCAGCTCTGCAGATCGCGGTTTCATTCACGGGGTCCGGGGAGCGTCCACTTTGTGCGATAGTTTTCTTTACAGATTTAAGTTAGTGTCACTTCACTCCGTTCAGGTAAGAATTAGTTTTAAGCGGGCACACAGAGACAGAATCACGAAGTTTCCCTTATTTAGGAAGATGACCAGTTGGTAAATTCTTTCAATAGATAACTATTGTTCACACCCACGGTTCGTCAAAATGTCGGAAAGTCAATGATTTGTAATGTTTTACTTGCCACCAGGGCTGACATGTAGTTGAGGTTTTTCTCTGGAAAAGTTAAATCAGGCTCGATGGGCCCGTTACTTCATTTAACCGTTAAAGTTCTTGTAAAGGTTATACACCAAGACCTTAAGGAAAATGTTTTAGTTCTTCACAGATATTACTCGTGTTCTCAAACGCTGGCAAAGTTGGGTCACCCCCAGTTTCACTGAATAAAGAAAAACAACATATAAATACTATACATACTATGTACTCGGATATAACTTACATTATCAACTGCAAGCGGAGGCTTGACTTATCGTTTAAAACCTTCCCGTGAAATAAGTTATATTCATAAAATCAACCATCCTGAATTAGAAATACATACGTATTTCGTCAATACTCAGTGATGGATCTGTTCAGTTATAAGTTTAGTTTTTTAAAAAAATATTCTCGTCTGATTATTTAGCAGTTAAATTAAATTTATTTAGCTACATGATTTTTAAGCTAGAAATTAAAATTTATTCTGCTTTCCACTGAAACACGTCAGCTAACAGACTTATAAATTACTCACTCTGCACAAAAGAAACTAGTTAAAATGAAATATTCGATTTATCCCTGAAATCACTCACATATAATACTAGATATCTAATATAATATTTACCTCAACACAGAACTACTAAGAATAACATGCCAAACGTGCGTCTTCACACCTCACGCCCAGGACTGACCGTAGAGCCGTGAGTGTCATTGTTGCGTAGCATTTGTTGTTTAAGTATTATATGTGTTGATAAATGTTCTGTGGAGGATGTCACATTTGCCACACAACGTTGAGGGTGTTGTAATTCATCTGCTTCTCTCAAGGTATGATGATCCTGGCCTTTGCAGAGTAGTGTGCCACCCTCAGACACCAGGGATGACGAGGCGTAGTAACTTGGTGTCTGTAGTCTGGTTTAAGTGTGATGTAAGGATACAGATGTGTATACAAACAGTGAGCATTACGAACAAGGCAATCCACACAATGACGTCACGTTAACTCACGATGTGAAAAAGTCAATCAAGCTTTAAACAGCAGTGATGGGTTTTTGGCAATATATATTGTACGCCACAATGACAAAATGCATGGACATCGTTATGCAGAAAAACATCACAGGGATAGTACAACAGTCATTGTATCATGAAGTAGTCGATTCAACAGGCACAGCAAACAGCATAATATTAATGTACATGATATGCTTTTTAGGATATCGTAGACCGCTGGACATGTAGTCAGGTAGTAAACTTCCCCTTTCCATAAGAGCTAGTAGATATCAACTAGGAGATTAAATCTGGTCTCCTATTTTTGACCTCAACAAGACAGGCATGTCTTTTGAGCGCCACATTATCGTTCTCTATGTTCCTTATACAGCAAAGGTATCAAACCTAGATCCATCAACAAAGTTCAGGAAGCAAGTAGTCCGTAGGACAGGCATCAATCGATGCGTGACAATATAAGTGGATCATAAGGCAGGCTAAGCGAAAGTCAACATCACAAGATGGCGATAAAGTCACTTAGCAAAAAAGGATTCATTTACCTGTTCATCAGGAATAAACTGAATAATCACATATGCCTCCAGGCATTAGGAATAACATGGAGATATATCATCTCAAAAAAGGAACTACAATAATGAGGACTCCTTCCTGAATAAACTAAGCGAAGACTAGCACATAGCTACGTCTCGCCTTCACAGCTTCTCTCCTCAGACTAACCTGGGCGGAAATCGTTTAAACAACGCCACAAAAAGGGACATGCGCAGAACACGCGAATCGAATACAACTCAGGCCAATTTACGAAACGAAGAATGTTCTACGATGTTCGACTTAAGACCTATTACCTTAAAAGGAAATGAATCTTGAAACATAGCGATTGCCAACTGTTTTCAAAGAACTGACGATCTGAGCGCTCCATATATGGTCGTGACTCAAAATCGTTCACACAACTATCGGCAACCCTAGCTATCAAGATAAGACAACTTCTTAACGATAGCTATCAAGATTAGACGACTGTAGAAATAAAAGTGACTACAATTTCATGAGTTCCTTCCCATGCATTAAAAAATTAACTATAGTCAGAATGCATGGTCAGAATAAGTTGCGACAAGTTTTTAGCAGCAACATTACCGCCACCTCCTATTAAAAAAAAATTTGCAACATTTTTTTTTTTAAATATCCAAGAGTAAAACCAAAACCGGGTTAACAACGCACGAATAATGCGGGGATAGGTAATTGCACTGCCTAATAATATGAGGCTAAATTGACACATAAAGTGTCTGGTGAGAATATTTCTCAACAGATAAAAAATCTGATTCAAAAATATATCGGGGAGGTGCCACCAACACACATTACGCTTGCATGAAAATACAATATAAATATGCAAGTTCATATCATTATAATCAAATAGCAGTGTCATAATCTAATACCGCTTAGAATGGATGTACACATCTGATATTGAATTAAATATTACATTATCTAAATGTTTAATATTACCATTACACAATGAAATTAAACATATGACGATCCAGGACACATCTCCTGTTGTTCCAAAGAAACTGTACAATGTGGAACTCTCCATGTTTGACAACAGAAAGGTAGCTTCTCAGATCAACAATAACGTGCTGAGAAAAAACAACCAACATAATTCTATTTAATAGCCATTAAGTTTCATACTATACAATACATTATTATTAACAATTGTGACCGAGTGAACTTTCGGCCCTTATATTAACTACTCAGTCTTCTTCTTATATTAAAGATGGAACAGAAGAAGATGATAACAAAGCACAATAGTATGTGTTCACCTAAAGTGAGGACAGATGTGCTAATGTATTGTAGTAATATAGGTGTGTTATGGCTCTGTCGTATATCTAGAAATAGAACAGAAGTATTAGTTGGAATATCCGACCCACGGATAGCTCGCACGGTGAAGTGAAAAGGTTGAAGAGCAATAGCATATCGAGTGGATCTCGAACTCTTCAAGTTCTTAGTCTGAATAGCTGTAAGAGCTTTCTGATCAGTTTCTAGAATGAAATGTGCGCCCAGGAGGAATCTTTGTAGTTTGAGAATAGACCAAACCATAGCCAACAATTCACGGTCTAAAACCGAGTAGTTCCTCTCTGCCGCATTTAGTTTTCTAGAAATGTACATGACAGGAAACAGAGTTTCAGCATATTCCTGCATAAGTGCTGCTCCGATCCCAGTGGATGAAGCATCACTTCGAAGAACAAAAGTTCTATCAAGAGTAGGTAATCTTAGGATGGGAGGAGAAGAAAATATATTTTTAATCTGGTCTAAGGAAGATTGACATTCCTGAGACCAACGAATCAGATTAGGCGACCCTTTCTTCAACAACGTTGACAGAGGTGCCATTATCGAAGATATATTCGGAATAAATCTCCCATAGAATTGAATTAACCCCAAGAGACTCCGGACTTGTTTCTTCGTCTTAGGTACTGAGATGTTCAATATTTTCGAAGTATTGTGCTCTCCTGTCTTCAAGAGACCATGACCAACGCGATGACCCAAGAAAGAAATTTCACCAAAACCAATATAAGCTTTAGAAGGTTTTGCTGTCAGATTATACTCACGTAGAGTAGACAGTAGGTCATATAAACCCAGATAGTGATCTTCCCAAGAATCACTGAAGAGACAGATATCATCTAAGTAAGCGATGACATCTGAACGATGAGAAAGAATTCGACGCATCATGCGAACGAAAGTAGCAGGGGCGTTCATAAGACCGAAGGGCATTACATTCCATTGAAATAAACCCCTAGGTGTAGAGAAAGCAGTCAGATGTTTGGCATGATCTGCTAAAGGCACTTTCCAATAACCTTTTGACAAGTCAAGTTTAGTGAAGAATCTAGAATTAGAAAGTCTAATAAGTAGATCTTCCAGTAAAGGCATAGGTTCAGCATCGAACATTGTGACTTGATTTAATTTGCGATAATCAACGCAAATTCGTATATTCTTATCTTTCTTCTGAACAATAACCATGGAAGAAGAATATGGAGAAGTCGATGGTTCAATTATGTTTAATTGGATCATTTCATCCAATTCCTTTTCCACTTGTGACTGAAAGTGTATAGGGATAGGATACGGCCTAACCCTAATAGGATTATTGTCGGTAAGAATAATGTCATGTTCTATGACATTCGTGTGACCAGGGATGTCGGTTAGAACATCCTTAAATGTCTGTAACATCGACGAGACTTGACGATGTTCATCAACAGAAAGATTAGGAGAAATGGACACATCTTCCCAAGATTCCATAGAATGTAGTGGAACCACTGGAAGAGGGAGATCGACATCAGAAAAAACAGATTCCTCATCCTGTATGACAGACAGGGATGAGTAATGACCATGAGGTACAGAAGATTCGTCCGTTGCCTGGAAAATAGGCAGCAAATAGTCTGGACGCTCATGAAATTCCGTCAGCATGTTGATATGGAAAGTTTTATGCTTTCCATCTATATCGACCACATAGTCAACATCGGAAATTCGTGAGACTATTGCATATGGACCTTTCCATGCAATCAGAAGTCTATTTTCCCTACTGGGGAGTAGGACGAATGCTTTGTCACCTGGACAAAGTTGTCGTAGACATCTGTTCTTGTTAGCAAACTGCCTTGCTTTTTCTTTAGCAATTTCTGACGAAGCAGTCGCTAGTTTGCATGCCTCAACGATCTTTTGCCTAAGAGCAATGACATACTCATATGAAGATTGAGTGTCATCACTAATATCATCGGCAGTGATGAGATCGTGTAATAAAGACATAGGGCCGCGCGGACGCGCGCCGAAGACAAGTTCAAAGGGAGAAAAATCCTGTGTGCTCGTTTGGGACCTCTCTATAGGCAAAGAGAGCCGCAGGTAAAACCCTGTCCCAATCTTGAGGATGGTCTTCAGTTATCTTACCAAGTAAAGTCTTGAGCGTTCTATTCAGACGCTCAACTAACCCATTAGACATAGGATGATAGATGCTACTGAGAGATCTTTTAATGTGTAAGGTAGACATTACTTGAGACATAGTATCAGATATGAGTTGAGTGCCATGGTCTGACAGTATTTCTCTGGGGAACCCCAAGCGAGAAAAATATCAGCCAAAGAGCATCTGCGATATCTGTAGTAGATATGCTCTTTAGAGGGATAGCCTCTGGCCAACGTGTGCACATATCGACACATGTAAGGATAAACTGATGTCCTCTGGCCGACTTTATCTTAAAAGGGCCAATAATATCTATGGCCATTTTTTGGAATTGCCGAATAGGGATGTCAGCAGCCTGGATAGGCGCAGCATGTCGTGGTCCTCTAGATTTGACCTCCTGACATACCTGACATGATCGGCAGTATATACGAATGTCCTTGTTAACAAAGGGCCAAAAGAAAGCGGCAAGGACTCTCGACTTTGTACGGGAAAATCCCATGTGTCTAGCACATTGCGAGTCATGAGCATGTTGCAATATTTGCACTCTCATACTCTTGGGAACAAGAATTTGCGAATGTGCTGACGTAGCCGAGTCTTGTACCATACGTACAAGTACGCCGTTTTTCATTTCTATCCAAGATTTTCTTTGTGTATCCTTATTTGGATCACCTTTCTTCGCAAGAATGAAGAATTTCTTTAGCGTAGGATCTTCTTCTTGTAATTTTATGAACGAGTCACGAGAAATAACCGAGGTACTATCTTGGCTATGAACTTCATTATTATTATCCAACGAAGTTTGAGGTGTTTGTAGAGCTTGTGCTCTTGTAACCACTGCATTGGTAGCTTGCATATTATCATCTTCCCAAGCAGCAATCTGCTGTGGGGTACATTCCATAACTCCGTGGATACGACCAATAATAAGGTCCGCAATTGGATTAGGTAAGAGACAGGCATGCACATCTCCTGTAAAGAAAGGAGTGGCAATGTGGATTACAGGAGTAGGATATTTCTCTAGAGTGCCGCCAAATGTGACACATTTGATAACCCTTCCTGTCGCACAGGATGGATCTACAAGCGATTGTCTAACACCAATAGTGGTGCATCCGGAATCGAAGAGTAGTGAGACCGGAGTATTATTAACAAGACCCTTATGTAGGATTAGAGAACCTCTCCCGTCATGTGCAACCGAAGCAGGAAGAGCGGGGAAAGGGTGACCACAACACAACGTCGATATTGTAGTTGGTTCGAACAGAGTACTGCATTGGGGGCACTTGTTTGCTCTCTCAAAGTCAAAAGAAGAACAAGTGACAGCGTCAGAGTTTTTATTATCAGAAACCTGATTACAGGCTCCTTGAGATTCTTGTTGAACCGAGTTAGCCTGCTGATATCTCTTTTTTTGTATTGAGATCTACCGCGACTACTATTACCTCTGAAGTTATCACTGTTGTTATTGTCTCTGTAGTTATTATTGTCTCTATTATAACTGTTATCATGTTTCGAACTACAGTTTCCATGATTATTATCATGTCCACATTGATGTGAACATCTATTTGTTTGGTTTTGAGGTTTACGCGAGGAAAAGCCTCTGTTATCATATCCTCTTCTAAAATGCCTAAAATTATTAGGTTGGAAGTAACGAGGACTGTCAGCTCGTCTCCAATTCTTCGAAGAAGAATCACCCTCAAATTGATTTCCATAATTTTGACCGTAACTACGGTTACTTTTCCCCACACTGGCCACCAAATGTTGCGTAGCATTTGTTGTTTAAGTATTATATGTGTTGATAAATGTTCTGTGGAGGATGTCACATTTGCCACACAACGTTGAGGGTGTTGTAATTCATCTGCTTCTCTCAAGGTATGATGATCCTGGCCTTTGCAGAGTAGTGTGCCACCCTCAGACACCAGGGATGACGAGGCGTAGTAACTTGGTGTCTGTAGTCTGGTTTAAGTGTGATGTAAGGATACAGATGTGTATACAAACAGTGAGCATTACGAACAAGGCAATCCACACAATGACGTCACGTTAACTCACGATGTGAAAAAGTCAATCAAGCTTTAAACAGCAGTGATGGGTTTTTGGCAATATATATTGTACGCCACAATGACAAAATGCATGGACATCGTTATGCAGAAAAACATCACAGGGATAGTACAACAGTCATTGTATCATGAAGTAGTCGATTCAACAGACACAGCAAACAGCATAATATTAATGTACATGATATGTTTTTTAGGATATCGTAGACCGCTGGACATGTAGTCAGGTAGTAAACTTCCCCTTTCCATAAGAGCTAGTAGATATCAACTAGGAGATTAAATCTGGTCTCCTATTTTTGACCTCAACAAGACAGGCATGTCTTTTGAGCGCCACATTATCGTTCTCTATGTTCCTTATACAGCAAAGGTATCAAACCTAGATCCATCAACAAAGTTCAGGAAGCAAGTAGTCCGTAGGACAGGCATCAATCGATGCGTGACAATATAAGTGGATCATAAGGCAGGCTAAGCGAAAGTCAACATCACAAGATGGCGATAAAGTCACTTAGCAAAAAAGGATTCATTTACCTGTTCATCAGGAATAAACTGAATAATCACATATGCCTCCAGGCATTAGGAATAACATGGAGATATATCATCTCAAAAAAGGAACTACAATAATGAGGACTCCTTCCTGAATAAACTAAGCGAAGACTAGCACATAGCTACGTCTCGCCTTCACAGCTTCTCTCCTCAGACTAACCTGGGCGGAAATCGTTTAAACAACGCCACAAAAAGGGACATGCGCAGAATACGCGAATCGAATACAACTCAAGCCAATTTACGAAACGAAGAATGTTCTACGATGTTCGACTTAAGACCTATTACCTTAAAAGGAAATGAATTTTGAAACATAGCGATTGCCAACTGTTTTCAAAGAACTGACGATCTGAGCGCTCCATATATGGTCGTGACTCAAAATCGTTCACACAACTATCGGCAACCCTAGCTATCAAGATAAGACAACTTCTTAACGATAGCTATCAAGATTAGACGACTGTAGAAATAAAAGTGACTACAATTTCATGAGTTCCTTCCCATGCATTAAAAAATTAACTATAGTCAGAATGCATGGTCAGAATAAGTTGCGACAAGTTTTTAGCAGCAACAGTCATGGAAAAACCAGACGAATGTCTGCCATTCGGTCTCTCGAGAACACATTTCTCACACTATTTTGTCTACTGCCGGGCCTGACACCGAGAAACTTAACCGTAGAGCGCCAGATATGTCTGCCCTCCCATGTCTATCGAGACGAATCTCACCCTATACGCTCACCTCCAGGGGATTGACACGATTATGCAATTAATGCTTTCCCAGTATATGAGAAAAACGGTAAAGTCAGAATGGGAAAGAAATATATTTTTCGCAAAATAACGAATGCGAAAAATACAGGAAAAGGATAAAAGAGCGATAATAAAGTAGAGGACACGGGTAGAAAAGAAATGAAATATAGAAAATTTATTGATCATAAATCTCTATGCGACAGAACGTCCCCCGTTTAAGATATGGAATCACTCCATGTCTACGTTATGGAAATAAATGTCCTATATCCGTAGCTTCAGGGTGTATGTTCTCTTCCCTCTCATCTCCCCCCTCCGTCTTTCTCCAATTCCTACTCAAGTCTACTCCCAAAGTTTCCTTTCTCTGGAATGTCTCCCATGCGCGCTTGAAAGAGCGTCGCCGCTTCTGACATTTTTGTAAGATTCCGTGTGATTGCAGTGGAATTTCCCTGCCACTATCGTCATCTTTGTCAGTTTTGGCGATCGTCAGGAGATGTTCGGAGGTCGGCACCGGTCTTTCCAAGAATTTCTTTAACAGATTTAAGTGGAAAACCTTCTCCTTTCCTTCAATAGAGATCTGGTAGTTAGCCTTAGAAATATTTTTCAGGACGGTAAACGGCCCTTGCCATCCGATCCTCAGTTGGTTGTTTCCGGTAGGGAGTAACACCAAAACTTTCTCTCCTGCTTCCAGTTCTCTTTCTTTCGCGACTTTCCTGTATCGGTTAGCGTGCGTTGTGCGTGTTCGTTTAAAGTTAGTCGTTGCTAGGTCCAATCCTAGTTTCAACCTTTCCTTTAAATCCGACGCATATTTACTTGCTGAGACAACTGTTTCATCAGCCTTCTGGTCTGTCAGCGACCAAAGTAAGGCTTCGAGCGGGCCCTTAATGGGTCTGCCGAATAAAAGCGTGGCTGGCGGAAATCCTGTGGACGTATGAGGAGATTCTCTGTAGCCAAATAAAGCTGCAGGAATACAAAGATCCCAATTGTCAGGTTTCACTTGTGCCAGTTTACTTAGCATCATGTTGAGGCTTCAGTTTACACGTTCTACTAACCCACTTCTGGCCAGAGTGTACGGCTTAGTGTAGATGTGCTGGTCCCTCAAGAACTTAACGATCTCATCCATCAACAGGTTTCGGTATGGAGATCCGTTATCCGTCAACACTTGCTGAGGGAATCCCAACCGAGTGAAAATCTGCACGAGGGCTTCTGCGACATGCTTGGCATCTGCGCATGTAAGCGGTATAGCTTCTGCCCATAAAGTGCATGTGTCGACTAAGGTGAGGATAAACCTGTTCCTTCTTTTAGTCCTTTCTAAGGGTCCTAAAATGTCGATCACAACCAGTTCGAATGGTTTTCCCACTATTGGCATGTCACCCAAAGAGACTGGGGGTATCCGTTGCTTGCGTGGTACACGTTGGCACAGGGCACAGGATTTGACATACCTGATAATATCAGTATTTACTCCTGGCCACCAATAATGAGTGGTTATCCGTTGGTTTGTGGCGTTCTGTCCCATATGTCCGCTGAAGGGAAGAGAGTGCCCCATTTCTAGGATTTGGCTTCTGTACTGTTTCGGTACTAGGAGCTGGTTGTAACCATGGTCAGGCTTGCCCGTTCTGCGATAAAGTACGCCATCCTTAGAAAAAATGTCCCCGTGCTGTCTGGGTTCTTTAGCCATGGGCAGTTTCCTAAAGCAGGGTGCCAAAGTAGGGTCCTTTTGTTGCGCTTCTTTAAGTTCCATAGGTAACAAATTAGGCGCTGGCTCCCGTTCGTTCTTGGTTTGCCCTCTTGTAGTTACTGCTGCCACAATCGGCTCTTCATGTTTCTCAATAAACACGTATCTACCGCCAAGTATGACTGGGTAGATGGGGTCATCCATAACAGCCGCTTTGATCACGCCTCTGTTAAACTCAGAGTGTATCTCTACCAATGCGATGGGAAGCGCAATAGGTGCCTCACTCTTAAGAACTCCACAAAGTTCGACGGTCTCTCCTGTCTCTTGACCGGGTTTAACCAGGTGTCTGGCAACAATGCAATTATACAAAAGCCCACGTCAAATAAAAAAAAAAGTTTGAGAACCATTCAAAATAACAGTACATCGCGTTGAGGGCCTCTCTCCCTCAGGTTGGGAATCACTGTCAATGATTCCGCCTTGCGAGACTGTTAGCAAGCATCCGATGCGTTTAGGCTCAGTGTGCTCGCCCTGATCATTAGTCCCATGCGCAGGGGTTTTCCCTTTGTCACCTTGTCCTCGCTGGCTGCGGTGCCATGAAGAACGGTCGGGTTGATCAGACTGGTTACTGTGGTTGGGGTACTTGTTTTTGTAGAACTTGGATTTTTTAGGAGGGGGGTTTTGAGGTCCAGTTTCTCTGTGGTTATACTGATTCGAAGCCTGAGAAGATTGGTCTAGTATATTCTTTCGAAAATGCTCCTTTGTCGGTTTACGTTTTGTGGCCGGCAGTTCGGCCAGCGCATTTTGATAACGCTCAGACTTTTCCAAGATGTCTTCAAGCTTTTCTGCACCCTGCTCAGCTAGAAATCTCCGGGTGTCAGCAGACAAAGTGTTCTTTTTTTGTTCTGCCTTCATAGGTTGAGGGGAGCTGTGAAAGCTCAAGGCACTTTGTCAAGTATCCCTTCAAACGAGACGAGAACTGCAGAAAAGTTTCAGAGCTCTCCTGCCTGCTGTTGCAAAACAGTTGCAAAAATTTGCGAGCATTCATTTCAAAGCGCTCCAGTAACGCTTTCTTCAACACATCATAGTTGTCTTCTTGGCTGCTTTCCAGTTTGGCGTAAACATCATACGCACTGCTTTTCAGCGCCTGAGAAAGCTTCATATTCCAACGCGACCTCTCTAAACCGTACAGAGTTGCAATTTTCTAAAATTTTTCTAGATACGTGTCAATCTTCTCATTAGGACAAGGGAAAGATTCTAGAGCGAAAGACATAGCGGTGAGGTGAAGAGATTGAGTGTTAGAAGGATCAGTTAAGGAAGAATGAGGAGAAGACTCTCCATTGCTGGAGGTAGAGGCAGCACCACGACTTTGAACCTCTAGAGCTTTAAGCGCCAACTCGTGCTGTCTCTCCTCCCTCTCCTTCTCATGCTGTCTCTCCTCCCTCTCCTTCTCATGCTGTCTCTCCTTCTTTCTTTCCTCATGCTGTCTCTCCTTCTCTCTTTCGTTCGCCCTGCAGATTTCCATTTCTTCCTCAATCTTCTTCTGCTGTAATTTACGGTCTTCCGCTTTTTTCCTCTCCGCGTTATATCTTTCCAGTTCGTCCCTGACAAAAGCTTTCGCTTCGTCTCCGTCTAAACCTTTTTCTCTCGCTTCGTCCCTGGGGATCTGTCTAAGCTTCGCCCTCTCTGCCATAGTAAATAGGTGACTGAGACTTAGACGAGAAAGAAATTAAGAAAACGATACACTGGTTCCTACCACTTACGAGAAATTACCAAAATAAAAAGATGATATACTTTAACCTGGGATACCTCCTCCTATAATATAGTATCTAACTATCGCTGCTATTAATCGGCAATAAAGCACCTAATGCAGACGACTACGCCAAATAATTGGTAGTTAAGAATAATAATAAATTCTTTAAGCACCAAACACGGCGCATAAGGCAGAAACCAGTGCTCTCCAGGTTGTACGTTGTGACGCCACTCCTCTTAGCTCTTGCACATTGTTTAATCCCAACGTTCTTCCTTCTCTTATTATTGTTCTTCTGAGTGTTTCTTTTTGTCTTCTTTTTTCCTCTTACCCTAAGGAACCCAAGTGAGTGCCTGCAATGGTATTCTGTTGTTTTGCATCCGTAGGACATGACCGATATATGACCATCGTCTTTTCCTTATATAGTTGGAGACATATTTCTGCCTAGAGTCTTCTCTTATTTGTCGATTAGTCTTGAATTCTTTCCAACTGATGTTCATGAGTTTTCTAAGACATTTGTTCTCGAATGTATTCAGCTTGTTCTCCAATGATTTTGTTATTTTCTAACTCTCACAGCCGTATGTTAACACTGAGATAACATTTGAATTAAACAGACGAAGCTAGGTATGTATATTCAATGATCGTAATTTCCAAATGTTAGATAATCTATTGAAGGCGCTAGCTGCCAAAGCAATTCTATTATAAATTTCTCTTGTTGTGTCACCACCCTGAGTCATTTTACTGCCTAAATAATTGAAACTTTCAACTTTCTGTAGTTTTTCCCCGTTCAGGATGATATTAAAGGTCTCGTTAGAAAAGTTCATAACTTTAGTTTTAGAGGCATTTATTTGGAGACCTATTTTAACCGAAAGATGACACAAATTATTTACTGCTTCTTGGGATTGTCTGGGTGTTGAACTTAAGAATGCTAAATCATCTGCGAAATCCAGGTCCCCCAGGAATTTTCCATTTGTCCATTTTATACCTAATTGTTCATTGTGGGTATAGTTTCTTATAACCCAATCAATAGCTATTCCAAAAAGTAGTGGTGACATAATACAGCCTTGTTTCACCCCTGTTTCTACTGTAAACCATTCTGTATTCCCTTTATTTGTTCTAACACAACATCTTGCATTGTCATATAGCGCTTTCATTATATTCACATATTTTGTTGGAAAACCATAGATTGTAAGTATCTTCCACAATGATGGGCGGTGTAGACTATCAAAGGCTTTTTGAAAATCGACGAAGGTGATAATAAGTGGCGATTGCGTTTCCACTGATTCTTCTATAATTGTTCTTAGTGTGAATATTTGATCAATACATGATCGTTTCGGCCTGAAACCCGCTTGTTTTTCTCTGATCTTTTCGTCAGCATGCAATTTAAGTCTTTCTAACATCATGCAACATAATAATTTTCCAGGTACTGATAATAGAGATATACCACGCCAGTTATTACAGTCTGATAGATCACCTTTCTTCGGTAACTTTACAATAATACTGTCTTTCCATTGTTGTGGTGGTTGTTCTTCTCTCCATACTTCATTTATAATATCTAAAATTCTCAATAGGTTGTTGTCATTAACTGCTTTAATAATTTCGCCTGAAATTTCGTCAACTCCAACAGCTTTAACATTTTTTAATCTTTTAACGGCTTGTTTGATATTGTCCAGCGTGAATTCATCGCAAGTTATTGGCAAGGTGGTTGTGGGTGTTTCATTATTAAAATCAGGTGTTACTGTTGGTGGTGGTCTGTTTAGCACCTCCATGAAGTGCTCAGCCCATCTATTCATTTGTTCTTTTTCTGTTGGTATTGGATTCCCTAATTTATCTTTAACAGGTGTTTCCATATCAGTAGACTGGTGACATAGTTGTTTTGTAATTTGATAAAGGCACCTACTATTACCAGTTCTTGCAGCATTTTCAGCTTCTACGGCCAGTTCATTGATGAAATGTCTTTTATCTCTTCGAGTTTTTGTCTTCACTTCTTTATTTAACAAGTTATAAGTTAGTTTGCAAGATTCAACTGCATTATGTGTACTTGCCGCTAGTAGTTTAAGTTTTGCTGTTTTCCTTTCTTGTATTTTATCCCAAGTATCTCCTCTCATCCAATTTTTCTTTTTATGTACTAGGTAGCCGGTGGTCGCTACAGCTGCTTCTGTCATTGCTGTTCTCAGTTGTTCCCATTTAGTATCGATTGTCTTGGTGGTGACATCGTTGTCAATTTTGCCTAAAGCATCGAAATAGTTGTTCATTTTGACATTATATTCCTCTTTTACATCGTTTGATTGCAGTCTGTGTACATCTATTCTTCTATTTTTATTCGGTTGGTATAACTTCTTCAGTTTAATTGTCAGTTTAGCTATGCAGAGGTTATGATCGCTTCCGATCTCTGCACCTCTGTATGCTCTGACGTCTTGAACTGATGAGCGAAATTTTGCGCTTATGCAGAAGTGATCTATCTGGTTCTTAGTTCTGCCATCAGGTGAATTCCATGTTATGTTGTGGATATTCTTATGTGGAAAGATGGTGTCCGCCACAACGAGGTTTGATATTTCACAAAGTTCTAGAAGTCTTTCACCATTTTGATTCATACAGCCTATGCCATGAGTACCGAGATATCTTTGTACTCCATCGTTATTGTCACCTACTTTGGCGTTAAAATCGCCCATGACTACTATTATGTCATGCTTGGGTATTGTGTTGATGGTTAAGAATACTCACTGAAAATTAAGTTGCTACAGTGGAAACAAAATAATTATGCAAAAATATTAGGAGAAAAAAAAATCCCTTAATTTTTAAAGTCCACTACAAGTTCACCCACTGAAGACAGTTAGGGTAAGGGAGGCAATTAACAAGACGTAATTGTCTGAACGCACTCCTTAGCTTAGCTCAAACACCTACTTCTTCAGAACCCTGTGATTGCTAGACAATCACAAACTTTACCAGCGTTTAGTATTACAAAATCAGTAATTAACATATATTCCGACAAAATCAAACTGTAACTCAAATGTATATTACTCAAAAAAAAAATGCTGTGGAAAAACAATTACTAATTGTGTGGTCAGCACGCCCATAAACAGATCGATTCGTCTAGGGGAAAAATTATTTGTAAAGATATCAAAACTCACAAGACATCACATTCTTACTCTATATCAGAATAAAGAAAATTAATCCTGCAAACGAGCTGATATACGTATTGCTGAGGACTATAGTTCAATTCCCGGAGAACGAGCCATCATTCTGTCGTAGATTTTTGATAGACTTGGGTTGGTCCCTTCTGAATAGATTAGAATGAGTTATAGCCACAGTGAGAGATGATAGTAGAAATAGATTTCCACGAGTGAGATGGTAGAAATCAATAGAGGCTGTCTCTGAAATCAAGAATCTTTTCTCTCTTTTAGCTTATCTTCTACAACAGATCTAGAGGAGTCAGACAATCTATTGACTACATATATTAATATATATTACCACTCACGTGCACACACACACAATTGACGACATATAGACGCACACACGTGGGAAAACTATAACAATGAATATATAGATATTATGGAACGAGCTGACCCGACACACTGATTAAGTTCAAGGGAATTTTAATTATCAGAAAATTCCATCACAACACATAAAATTACATCAAAGCGTATATAAATAGTCATAGAGTCGATGAATTGCTACAAGAAAATGATAGACCCACAGTTATGATCTTTTCCCTCGATGTTTAGCCCACAGTACTGTTAGAAGAAAAAATGATGGCCCCAAAGAGTCACGGATACATCTGCTGTAGTCTAATAATTTTCCCTTTTAAAGGTATGAACAAACTTTGATAGTAGTATGATCTATCCTAAAGAAAAACTATACCTGCAGTAGCAACAATTTGCATAAATGGAATTACAAAGTGGGTGAATAAATAGTTATCCTAAACATCACTCAGTCTACTTTCGCTCGGTTCTTTCATCAGGGTACCCTCACTCACTTTCTTGCCTAATAGCTTGCTGGTGTTCACCGTCTGGCGCACTGTATGACCGTTTAAATCTGTCTATCTTTGGCTGAAACGGATTCCCAGCTCTGCAGATCGTGGTTTCATTCACGGGGTCCGGGGAGCGTCCACTTTGTGCGATAGTTTTCTTTACAGATTTAAGTTAGTGTCACTTCACTCCGTTCAGGTAAGAATTAGTTTTAAACGGGCACACAGAGACAGAATCACGAAGTTTCCCTTATTTAGGAAGATGACCAGTTGGTAAATTCTTTCAGTAGATAACTATTGTTCACACCCACGGTTCGTCAAAATGTCGGAAAGTCAATGATTTGTAATGTTTTACTTGCCACCAGGGCTGACATGTAGTTGAGGTTTTTCTCTGGAAAAGTTAAATCAGGCTCGATGGGCCCGTTACTTCATTTAACCGTTAAAGTTCTTGTAAAGGTTATACACCAAGACCTTAAGGAAAATGTTTTAGTTCTTCACAGATATTACTCGTGTTCTCAAACGCTGGCAAAGTTGGGTCACCCCCAGTTTCACTGAATAAAGAAAAAACAGCATATAAATACTATACATACTATGTACTCGGATATAACTTACATTATCAACTGCAAGCGGAGGCTTGACTTATCGTTTAAAACCTTCCCGTGAAATAAGTTATATTCATAAAATCAACCATCCTGAATTAGAAATACATACGTATTTCGTCAATACTCAGTGATGGATCTGTTCAGTTATAAGTTTAGTTTTTAAAAAAATATTCTCGTCTGGTTATTTAGCAGTTAAATTAAATTTATTTAGCTACATGATTTTTAAGCTAGAAATTAAAATTTATTCTGCTTTCCACTGAAACACGTCAGCTAACAGACTTATAAATTACTCACTCTGCACAAAAGAAACTAGTTAAAATGAAATAGGCGATTTATCCCTGAAATCACTCACAAATAATACTAGATATCTAATATAATATTTACCTCAACACCGAACTACTAAGAACTTAAACCACTTCGACCAACTAATTGCCATCTACTATCAACAGAGATTCTTAGGAATCGAACGAGGTCGTTCTCGTCTTGACTGCGGAGTTACTGAGGGAATGAAATCTAAAACTCTGGTTTATAACTTAAACAGACCAAGGATGCGCGCTATTTCAGAACACCCCCCGTCTCCCCCTCTCCTATATCTCTCTATTAACACTTCTCACCAACTCAGACGCTGGCCATAACATGCCAAACGTGCGTCTTCACACCTCACGCCCAGGACTGACCGTAGAGCCGTGAGTGTCATGGAAAAACCAGACGAATGTCTGCCATTCGGTCTCTCGAGAACACATTTCTCACACTATTTTGTCTACTGCCGGGCCTGACACCGAGAAACTTAACCGTAGAGCGCCAGATATGTCTGCCCTCCCATGTCGACAGAACGTCCCTCGTTTAAGATATGGAATCACTCCATGTCTACGTTATGGAAATAAATGTCCTATATCCGTAGCTTCAGGGTGTATGTTCTCTTCCCTCTCATCTCCCCCCTCCGTCTTTCTCCAATTCCTACTCAAGTCTACTCCCAAAGTTTCCTTTCTCTGGAATGTCTCCCATGCGCGCTTGAAAGAGCGTCGCCGCTTCTGACATTTTTGTAAGATTCCGTGTGATTGCAGTGGAATTTCCCTGCCACTATCGTCATCTTTGTCAGTTTTGGCGATCGTCAGGAGATGTTCGGAGGTCGGCACCGGTCTTTCCACGAATTCTTTAACAGATTTAAGTGGAAAACCTTCTCCTTTCCTTCAATAGAGATCTGGTAGTTAGCCTTAGAAATGTTTTTCAGGACGGTAAACGGCCCTTGCCATCCGATCCTCAGTTGGTTGTTTCCGGTAGGGAGTAACACCAAAACTTTCTCTCCT
The DNA here is from genome assembly GCA_024509875.1 of Oreohelix idahoensis. NCBI lineage: Eukaryota > Metazoa > Mollusca > Gastropoda > Stylommatophora > Oreohelicidae > Oreohelix > Oreohelix idahoensis. Next base: position 158,064 of record JAMPIV010003838.1, read on the forward strand.
GCTTCCAGTTCTCTTTCTTTCGCGACTTTCCTGTATCGGTTAGCGTGCTTTGTGCGTGCTCGCTTAAAGTTAGTCGTTGCTAGGTCCAATCCTAGTTTCAACCTTTCCTTTAAATCCGACGCATATTTACTTGCTGGGACAACTGTTTCATCAGCCTTCTGGTCTGTCAGCGACCAAAGTAAGGCTTCGAGCGGGCCCTTAATGGGTCTGCCGAATAAAAGCGTGGCTGGCGGAAATCCTGTGGACGTATGAGGAGATTCTCTGTAGCCAAATAAAGCTGCAGGAATACAAAGATCCCAATCGTCAGGTTTCACTTGTGCCAGTTTACTTAGCATCATGTTGAGGTTTCAGTTAACACGTTCTACTAACCCACTTCTGGCCAGAGTGTAAGGCTTAGTGTAGATGTGCTGGTCCCTCAAGATCGTAACGATAACAGGTTTCGGTATGGAGATCCGTTATCCGTCAACACTTGCTGAGGGAATCCCAACCGAGTGAAAATCTGCACGAGGGCTTCTGCGACATGCTTGGCATCTGCGCATGTAAGCGGTATAGCTTCTGCCCATAAAGTGCATGTGTCGACTAAGGTGAGGATAAACCTGTTCCTTCTTTTAGTCCTTTCTAAGGGTCCTAAAATGTCGATCACAACCAGTTCGAATGGTGTTCCCACTATTGGCATGTCACCCAAAGAGACTGGGGGTGTCCGTTGCTTGCGTGGTACACGTTGGCACTGGGCACAGGATTTGACATACCTGATAATATCAGTATTTACTCCTGGCCACCAATAATGAGTGGTTATCCGTTGGTTTGTGGCGTTCTGTCCCATATGTCCGCTGAAGGGAAGAGAGTGCCCCATTTCTAGGATTTGGCTTCTGTACTGTTTCGGTACTAGGAGCTGGTTGTAACCTTGGTCAGGCTTGCCCGTTCTGCGATAAAGTACGCCATCCTTAGAAAAAATGTCCCCGTGCTGTCTGGGTTCTTTAGCCATGGGCAGTTTCCTAAAGCAGGGTGCCAAAGTAGGGTCCTTTTGTTGCGCTTCTTTAAGTTCCATAGGTAACAAATTAGGCGCTGGCTCCCGTTCGTTCTTGGTTTGCCCTCTTGTAGTTACTGCTGCCACAATCGGCTCTTCATGTTTCTCAATAAACACGTATCTACCGCCAAGTATGACTGGGTAGATGGGGTCATCCATAACAGCCGCTTTGATCACGCCTCTGTCAAACTCAGAGTGTATCTCTACCAATGCGATGGGAAGCGCAATAGGTGCCTCACTCTTAAGAACTCCACAAAGTTCGACGGTCTCTCCTGTCTCTTGACCGGGTTTAACCAGGTGTCTGGCAACAATGCAATTATACGAAAGCCTCGTGTCAAATAAAAAAAAGTTTGAGAACCGTTCAAAATAACAGTACCTCGCGTTGAGGGCCTCTCTCCCTCAGGTTGGGAATCACTGTCAATGATTCCGCCTTGCGAGACTGTTAGCAAGCATCCGATGCGTCTAGCCTCAGTGTGCTCGCCCTGATCATTAGTCCCATGCGCAGGGGTTTTCCCTTTGTCACCTTGTCCTCGCTGGCTGCGGTGCCATGAAGAAAGGTCGGGTTGATCAGACTGGTTACTGTGGTTGGGGTACTTGTTTTTGTAGAACTTGGATTTTTTAGGAGGGGGGTTTTGAGGTCCAGTTTCTCTGTGGTTATACTGATTCGAAGCCTGAGAAGATTGGTCTAGTATATTCTTTCGAAAATGCTCCTTTGTCGGTTTACGTTTTGTGGCCGGCAGTTCGGCCAGCGCATTTTGATAACGCTCAGACTTTTCCAAGATGTCTTCAAGCTTTTCTGCACCCTGCTCAGCTAGAAATCTCCGGGTGTCAGCAGACAAAGTGTTCTTTTTTTGTTCTGCCTTCATAGGTAGAGGGGAGCTGTGAAAGCTCAAGGCACTTTGTCAAGTATCCCTTCAAACGAGACGAGAACTGCAGAAAAGTTTCAGAGCTCTCCTGCCTGCTGTTGCAAAACAGTTGCAAAAATTTGCGAGCATTCATTTCAAAGCGCTCCAGTAACGCTTTCTTCAACACATCATAGTTGTCTTCTTGGCTGCTTTCCAGTTTGGCGTAAACGGCTTGTTTGATCTTGTCCAGCGTGAATTCATCGCAAGTTTTTGGCAAGGTGGTTGTGGGTGTTTCATTATTAAAATCAGGTGTTACTGTTGGTGGTGGTCTGTTTAGCACCTCCATGAAGTGCTCAGCCCATCTATTCATTTGTTCTTTTTCTGTTGGTATTGGATTCCCTAATTTATCTTTAACAGGTGTTTCCATATCAGTAGGCTGGTGACATAGTTGTTTTGTAATTTGATAAAGGCACCTACTATTACCAGTTCTTGCAGCATTTTCAGCTTCTACGGCCAGTTCATTGATGAAATGTCTTTTATCTCTTCGAGTTTTTGTCTTCACTTCTTTATTTAACAAGTTATAAGTTAGTTTGCAAGATTCAACTGCATTATGTGTACTTGCCGCTAGTAGTTTAAGTTTTGCTGTTTTCCTTTCTTGTATTTTATCCCAAGTATCTCCTCTCATCCAATTTTTCTTTTTATGTACTAGGTAGCCGGTGGTCGCTACAGCTGCTTCTGTCATTGCTGTTCTCAGTTGTTCCCATTTAGTATCGATTGTTTTGGTGGTGACATCGTTGTCAATTTTGCCTAAAGCATCGAAATAGTTGTTCATTTTGACATTATATTCCTCTTTTACATCGTTTGATTGCAGTCTGTGTACATCTATTCTTCTATTTTTATTCGGTTGGTATAACTTCTTCAGTTTAATTCTCAGTTTAGCTATGCAGAGGTTATGATCGCTTCCGATCTCTGCACCTCTGTATGCTCTGACGTCTTGAACTGATGAGCGAAATTTTGCGCTTATGCAGAAGTGATCTATCTGGTTCTTAGTTCTGCCATCAGGTGAATTCCATGTTATGTTGTGGATATTCTTATGTGGAAAGATGGTGTCCGCCACAACGAGGTTTGATATTTCACAAAGTTCTAGAAGTCTTTCACCATTTTGATTCATACAGCCTATGCCATGAGTACCGAGATATCTTTGTACTCCATCGTTGTTGTCACCTACTTTGGCGTTAAAATCGCCCATGACTACTATTATGTCATGCTTGGGTATTGTGTTGATGGTTAAGAATACTCACTGAAAATTAAGTTGCTACAGTGGAAACAAAATAATTATGCAAAAATATTAGGAGAAAAAAAATCCCTTAATTTTTAAAGTCCACTACAAGTTCACCCACTGAAGACAGTTAGGGTAAGGGAGGCAATTAACAAGACGTAATTGTCTGAACGCACTCCTTAGCTTAGCTCAAACACCTACTTCTTCAGAACCCTGTGATTGCTAGACAATCACAAACTTTAACAGCGTTTAGTATTACAAAATCAGTAATTAACATATATTCCGACAAAATCAAACTGTAACTCAAATGTATATTACTCAAAAAAAAATGCTGTGGAAAAACAATTACTAATTGTGTGGTCAGCACGCCCATAAACAGATCGATTCGTCTAGGGGAAAAATTATTTGTAAAGATATCAAAACTCACAAGACATCACATTCTTACTCTATATCAGAATAAAGAAAGTTAATCCTGCAAACGAGATGGTAGAAATCAATAGAGGCTGTCTCTGAAATCGAGAATCTTTTCTCTCTTTTAGCTTATCTTCTACAACAGATCTAGAGGAGTCAGACAATCTATTGACTACATATATTAATATATATATTACCACTCACGTGCACACACACACAATTGACGACATATAGACGCACACACGTGGGAAAACTATAACAATGAATATATAGATATTATGGAACGAGCTGACCCGACACACTGATTAAGTTCAAGGGAATTTTAATTATCAGAAAATTCCATCACAACACATAAAATTACATCAAAGCGTATATAAATAGTCATAGAGTCGATGAATTGCTACAAGAAAATGATAGACCCACAGTTATGATCTTTTCCCTCGATGTTTAGCCCACAGTACTGTTAGAAGAAAAGATGATGGCCCCAAAGAGTCACGGATACATCTGCTGTAGTCTAATAATTTTCCCTTTTAAAGGTATGAACAAACTTTGATAGTAGTATGATCTATCCTAAAGAAAAACTATACCTGCAGTAGCAACAATTTGCATAAATGGAATTACAAAGTGGGTGAATAAATAGTTATCCTAAACATCACTCAGTCTACTTTCGCTCGGTTCTTTCATCAGGGTACCCTCACTCACTTTCTTGCCTAATAGCTTGCTGGTGTTCACCGTCTGGCGCACTGTATGACGCACCGTTTAAATCTGTCTATCTTTGGCTGAAGCGGATTCCCAGCTCTGCAGATCGTGGTTTCATTCACGGGGTCCGGGGAGCGTCCACTTTGTGCGATAGTTTTCTTTACAGATTTAAGTTAGTGTCACTTCACTCCGTTCAGGTAAGAATTAGTTTTAAGCGGGCACACAGAGACAGAATCACGAAGTTTCCCTTATTTAGGAAGATGACCAGTTGGTAAATTCTTTCAATAGATAACTATTGTTCACACCCACGGTTCGTCAAAATGTCGGAAAGTCAATGATTTGTAATGTTTTACTTGCCACCAGGGCTGATATGTAGTTGAGGTTTTTCTCTGGAAAAGTTAAATCAGGCTCGATGGGCCCGTTACTTCATTTAACCGTTAAAGTTCTTGTAAAGGTTATACACCAAGACCTTAAGGAAAATGTTTTAGTTCTTCACAGATATTACTCGTGTTCTCAAACGCTGGCAAAGTTGGGTCACCCCCAGTTTCACTGAATAAAGAAAAACAACATATAAATACTATACATACTATGTACTCGGATATAATTTACATTATCAACTGCAAGCGGAGGCTTGACTTATCGTTTAAAACCTTCCGGTGAAATAAGTTATATTTATAAAATCAACCATCCTGAATTAGAAATACATACGTATTTCGTCAATACTCAGTGATGGTTCTGTTCAGTTATAAGTTTAGTTTTTAAAAAAATATTCTCGTCTGATTATTTAGCAGTTAAATTAAATTAAATTTATTTAGCTACATGATTATTAAGCTAGAAATTAAAATTTATTCTGCTTTCCACTGAAACACGTCAGCCTAACAGACTTATAAATTACTCACTCTGCACAATAGAAACTAGTTAAAATGAAATAGGCGATTTATCTTGCTTGCTTGCTTATCTCTGATATCACTCACAAATAATACTAGATATCTAATATAATATTTACCTCAACACAGAACTACTAAGAACTTAAACCACTTCGACCAACTAATTGCCATCTACTATCAAAAGAGATTCTTAGGAATCGAACGAGGTCGTTCTCGTCTTGACTGCGGAGTTACTGAGTGAATGAAATCTAAAACTCTGGTTTATAACTTAAACAGACCAAGGATGCGCGCTATTTCAGAACACCCCCACGTCTCCCCCTCTCCTATATCTCTCTATTAACACTTCCCACTAACTCAGACGCTGGCCATAACATGCCAAACGTGCGTCTTCACACCTCACGCCCAGGACTGACCGTAGAGCCGTGAGTGTCATAGAAAAACCAGTCGAATGTCTGCCATTCGGTCTCTCGAGAACACATTTCTCACACTATTTTGTCTACTGCCGGGCCTGACACCGAGAAACGTAACCGTAGAGCCACAGATATGTCTGCCCTCCCATGTCAATCGAGACGAAACTCACCCTATACGCTCACCTCCAGGGGACTGACACGATTATGCAATTAATGCGTTCCCAGTGTATGAGAAAAACGGTAAAGTCAGAATGGGAAAGAAATATATTTTTCGCAAACGAACGAATGCGAAAAATACAGGAAAAGGATAAAAGAGCGATAATAAAGTAGAGGACACGGGTAGAAAAGAAAAGAAATATAGAAAATTTATTGATCATAAATCTCTATGCGACATATATATATATATATATATATATATATATATATATATATATATATATATATATATATATATATATATATATATATATATATATATATATATATATATATATATATATATATATATATATATATATATATATATATATATATACGGTATATATATAGTTCAAAAAAAGAAACGCATAGCTACTGAAGGCACACACATAGCCATAATTTTGACATTCAATAACTTTTTTAATTTAATGAGTTAATTGTTCAAATTGCACACAAGAATACCTTAGGGTTCAATCAATCAATTGACAGTTGTTTTGCATCTGGGTCACGAGAGTTTTTTGGCGTACGGGCTTTCCCGTTAGTATGGTGTGTGGCCTCCTCTTGCATCGATCAGCGACTGGCATCTCCTGGGCATGGATGCTATCAGACGTCTTATGTGGGCCTGTGGGATGGCTGCCCACTCTTCCTGGAGTGCCTGGAACAGATCACGACAATTGGCTGGAGCAACGTCTCGGCGACAAACACGTCTATGCAGCTCATCCCACAGGTGCTCAATCGGACTCATGTCTGGAGACAGGGATGGCCAGGGAAGGGTGAGAATGTTGTTGGCAGTCAGGAACTGCGTGGTCAACCGTGCACAATGGGGTCTGGCGTTGTCCTGTTGAAACACAGACCTTTATGCAGCCAAAAGTGGAAGGTCATGGGGTCGAAGAATTTCATTGACGTATCCTTGCGCATTCAAGCCTCCTTCAATGTGCACCAATTGACTCCTTCCGTTGTAACTGATCATTCCCCACACCATTGCACCTCCACCACCGTGCGGCGGAGCTTCATCAACGCAATTTTGGGCAAAACGTTCATTTCGCCTACGGTAGACCCTATGCCGTCTATCATGACGCTGCAACAAAAAGAAAGATTCGTCACTAAACCAGACACATCTCCATTGATTGTCAGCTACCCAGGGACGATGCTGGTTGGCCCAAAGAAGTCGATTTTGGCGATGGCGGCGCGTAAGGACAGGTCCTCGGTGAGGTCGTTGTTCCCAAAGTCCAGCGTCATGCAGTCTATTCCGGACAGTTTGATCAGACACATGACGTCCTGCAGGCAATGACTGGGCAGTTGAGGAAGCTGTTGTAAACCTGTCTCTGAGGTGACGAAGCCGAATAAAGCGATCCTCCGCTGCTGTTGTCACTCTGGGTCGTCCACTGCGATGCCGGTCTTCAACTGAGCCAGTGGCTTGGAACCGGTGCCAAAGTCGACTGATGGTACTCTGATGCACGTTTAGATACCTGGCAACCTGACTTTGACTTTCGCCTGCATGCAGTCGGCCAGTAGCAATGTTCCTTAAATTTATCGATAGAGACGCCATAAATGTCTGCTTGAAAATGAACTGAATTTTTTGTGTGTAGCGTTATCCTTTTATAGGGTTTCAGTTGCGTAGTCAGTGAATAGTGTTCACCCCAAATTTTGTTGCTTTCACGTGCGCGCAGCATGAGCTGTGGTCAAAAATTGCGTCATAAACACTATTGACCACTGCGTTGTAACGATTACAAAAACGAACGCAATTCAGGCCAACACGTGCATTTGACACTGTAAAGAACATTTGAGGCTGGTTTTTATATACCCTAGCACCAAATTTTACTTACAAACTCATAAAAACGCGCCCTCGGATAGCTATGCGTTTCTATTTTTGAACAGCATATTTGTGAGTCGGAGCCGCGGTAGCATAGTGGTTAGTGCACTGGCTTCCTAGCGCAGTGGTCTATGGTTCGATCCCCAGATGAGGCGGACAATTTTTAGGCCACAAACGGCTCCTGGGTCGACCCAGCCCCAAATGGGTACCAGAGCTACTCTGGGAAGGTTAAGGCGGCCGGCGTGATGCCGACCACATCACCCCTAGTGTGCCGACGGTCAAGATAATATGGGCCTAACACCATATTCCCAATATGCCTCAATGGGCGTGTAACGGGTTCCTTTACCTTTTACCTTTATATATATATATATATATATATATATATATATATATATATATATATATATATATATATATATATATATATATATATATATATATATATATATATATATATATATATATATATATATATATATATATATATATATATATATATATATATATATATATTATATATATATATATATATATATATTATATATATATATATATATATGTCGCATAGAGATTTATGATCAATAAATTTTCTATATTTCTTTTCTTTTCTACCCGTGTCCTCTACTTTATTATCGCTCTTTTATCCTTTTCCTGTATTTTTCGCATTCGTTCGTTTGCGAAAAATATATTTCTTTCCCAATCTGACTTTACCGTTTATATATATATATTATTAAGCTAACTCCCGAAAATAACTTAAAACGAAAATAAGTGCTCTTACCAGTCAAGCAATAACTTCTGCACAATTACAAGTTACCACAGCTTTCAACTAGAAGTACACAGTTACTGGCAGCGAAGAAATCCTGACAAGACAATGGTACAGAGAGATAGAGACAGGGTCTTAAGTGTACGACAGATTGCCAGGTGGCCCGCACGTGCATGCAAGGAACCACTTCTCAGACGTAAGACCTATTCCCAGCGTATCTGGTCGTCTCGAGATGAAACATAAGAGTAACAACAGAGAGCTTCCCCAGATGTGTCGTGGAACGGGAAACTACGTAACTACAGCACGCTCGCCCGTCCGGGGACGGCAAAATAAAAGATAGAGAAATCTGAGTGTCCACTAAATCAAACAGACGGGGTACGTTTTCCGTTTTGTCCCCAGAATCTCTGAATAAAAGACTCTCACAAAAGCCGCTTTCTAAATGAAAGACTTTGGCAAAACTTGCCGCAGTTGCACATGCGAGAGGTGGGCCTAACTTGGTTTCTATCAAGATTGACAGAAGCCAAAGACAGAATAAAGCTTTTCAGAGCAATAAATGACAGAAAAGGTGGACGATGACGAGAAACAGAAAGAAGACAGACAGGCCGATCAGACAAAGGCAGACAATTCTAACAAACCCGTGACACAATATCTGCCGCAAGGTTGCTAGTTACTGTGGCAAAGGTATCATTTCTAACTAAGGTCATGACGCGTTGGCACTTCCACCATTCCCATTTCTACTGTGAATAACCCATGATGTAAATTTGTCTCCGTGGAAGTATTGTTTCCTGAAGATGGGCTATATGTATTTGAAGTTCGTGTAGTATTTTTGTAAATTCGATTGTCTTGTTTGCAGTCCAGTTACATTTAACTGTAAAATGTTAAGGTTCACTTTCACTGATTTTTCGCACCGAGCAGTGAGGTTTAACTCTCTCGCGCGGATCTTGGTAACCGAGGCGACGCCCGAGCTCGAATGGAATATGTTGTTTGACTGGCATTGGAGGTATTGGGTATGTGCTGCAGGCACCTCCCTCCCAAAGAGTGCAGTGGGTTTGTCTTTCTCCATGAGTGTTGGGCTGATTTATTTAGCTACTCACCTTTTCGGCTCTAAAATCACTTCGCTGTGGGAGTTCATGTGGGGTTCACAGAGACGCATTCCCCGCTAGTCACAGGAGCTCATGATGCAGGCCTCATTTCTTCGTTCTGTGGCTGAGCTTTCGCTGTGACTGTGTCACGTCCTGCATTCTATGGTTTCATTATTTTTCCCCGCACAGTGTTTCTATAATTCCATTGAGTTTGAGTGGCTTCGCTTCCCGGATCCCTTCTAGGTAAGACTTGTGTTTTACCATCACCACTTCGGGATTCTTCGTGGGGTTTATCGTGGATTGGACAGAGAAAGCTTGATCGGCAAGTGGAGAGGAGAAAAAGCATCATTTAACCCATGAGTGGGGGTTGGGTTGGTGCTGGCGAGAGCATAGTCCACTCGCGGGTGGGTATTGCGCCTGCACATTAGGATCCCAAACTGCTCCCGACCCGTTTATACCCCCAGGCACTCAGTCGCCCCCTATACCAAACTCTATGAGAACGGGGGCACCACATGAAGGTGCTGCTATGGACACGATTGTGCATGAGAGGCCATATGCTAGAATTTTGCTTCAAGAGTAGTTCCTGCGGCGATCATTGCATCCTTGATGTGAGAGGCTGTGTATTCACATCAATGTCCATTAATGTAAGTGGGACATCGGGGCACGAACCCTACATAGATTCCTTACACACATAAACTGGAATATGTATTAAAGTTAAAAAAAATGCGACAAATTGGTATTAAAATGTTGCACATTAATGTAAAGAAAGTCTGAGGTAGTCCCAAAAATAATCTTGAGACTGAGTATGGTCTCGTATATATATATATATATATATATATATATATATATATATATATATATATATATATATATATATATATATATATATATATATATATATATATATATATATATATATATATATATATATATATATATATATATATATATATATATATATATATATATATATATATATATATATATATATATATATATATATATATATATATATATATATATATATATATATATATATATATATATATATATATATATATATATATATATATATATATATATATATATATATATATATATATATATATATATATATATATATATATATATATATATATATAGGTAAAGTGGGATGTTATAAATATTTATAGGGGACTTATGTACTGACTGAGATCAGCTGTGAAGGTATCTGTATCTAATAAGTGTGGTGTATTACAGATAACCTTACTTGCTACCACATTTATACCTCAGTCAGGCTTATTCTGGAATATTGTGATGACTACGTTGAATGTCTTGGGTTATGATAATGATGAAGTGTATGTTCACAACAACCAACAGACAGATAAACAATTTAATTTAATCCACAATACTTTACAACACAGTGACACTCACATACATAGAACACTCTATAAGACTATCTTAATTGAGTCAAGCGTAAAAGTTTAAAAATATATGTATTAATTCCTTCAAATATTAGATATCCTGATTCAACTACAAAGTGAACCAGGAATCACAATCAAATGTAATCACAAATTATATGTACACAATTTATAGATAGAATCTTTGTATTGACATATATTATTATTGCAATAAGTGTGTAAGTTGTGTTGTAGTACTATGAGGTAATACTGGCTTTTCAAGCTAGATGGTTGTGTGTCATCATGACTTCAAGTGTTTGTTTCTCGTGGACATAATCTTGGGAATGTTCACAGTTTCTTTTGATCTGAACCAAATAAATGTCCCTCTTGAATTAAGGTAAAGTCACTTTTAGAGGGGGGTTATACACAGGATTGAGCTGCTCTGGCCACAGATTCTTAACTTCTGTGTGGGCGGCAGGAAACAGTCTCCACTGCTCGCTTGCTTCAGCGTGTTCTTGAGACATCACACAGGTCGATATATTGAATAAGGAGTCTGCTTCCAGCCTCTGGATTCAGCAAAACTCAGACCAGGTGCTGCTTCAATACGTTAGGACCACGGTCCCTGAAACAAGAAGGTTGTACCTCCTACTTCAGAACTAATTTATAATCTATTTCCACACTGAAGCACAATACATAACAAACACTGAGTTCAGCGCGGTAGGCCCACTGTTAAGCTTCTCATGTAACACATTCACCAGTATTCTTCTCCCTAATGGTTACAACGCCTCTGCAATTTCAGCATTATTTCCTTATATTCAATAAGATAGGTGTCATAGTACTATTTGGCAATTCCATATAGGCCTAGGCAGTTAAACTCCTCTCCGACAAGTTTTGTTCTTGGTGGAGCAATATCTAGGCTTGGCCTCATGTTTGCTACTGAACCACACACAATACATACATAAATTATCAATTCACATTCAATTTTCATCTAAAAGATATCAAATAGTTCTAGCTTACCACAAATCATGGAAATAATACACAAAATACGTTGACTGGCAATGAGTTATGGCACAATTCCGATCTGCCTATGTCCCAGGCTTTCATAAGAAAAATATGAGCTGGATCTCAACGCACTTGCTTCTCAGTAAGTTTATTTTCAAAATGTGGCACTGAACAGACGCTCCTAATTGACTATATCAAATGGTCTAGCCAATAGGACCATGTTTACAAAAGCATTTGAAAAAAAGTACCCTTCCTACCGTTTCCCGTAACAACCAAAATTAGTATCTGCCATCGACTAATCATGTTTAGGCTTACATATTCTTCTAGCCAATCAAATCGGATTTAACTTGTTGGCCTATTTCCCGTAAAAGAGTGGTTTCAAAACATGCCACTGAGCAATTATGATTTGGTGCTGTCAGACAACCTCACTATTTTATTTTGGCTATAATTTGTTAATTCCTAGACTATTTGCGTAACACTTAACATATTCTTTGTCAGCAAGTCCTAATGAACCCAAATATATAAATTTAATGGAGCTAAGTGGCTGCGTTCAAAATATGTATTTTCTTCTATCACTCGTTCACTTCGATACGATGGGGTGTCTTCTGTACTGTCAGACTAATGTCAGGAGCTTAGACATAAATCAGTAGAATGTCATGTTTCCTAATAAGCATTAATCATGTTTTTTAAAAACCTAACCGTGTATTGGTAGTGTTTTTTGTCCCTGTTTATTTGAAAAAAAAATCAAGCCTGCGTGGGGTGGCATTAATTTTATATCGCGAGACTGTGGTAGTATTGCATGCGTTCCACCGTTCAGCTCTCTCTCTCTCTCTATCCTAAGTCCATCTGTCTTTTCATTACGCAGTGTATAAAATGAAATTAATGTAATATTAATCTAGGTCATTACGCAGTGTGTCTATCTCAAGGTTTTCTAAGAAATACAGTACACGTTGTATTGTTTTTTTTGAAACGCGTGTATGCTGCTGTAGGCTTTACTATCAAACGTGAAAGCGTTACAATTTTGCAGACGGAGCATAAAAAGGGGGATTGTTAAATATATATAGTCCTCTTATTAGTTCCACCAGTGTTGAATGGTGTATAGAACATCAGTGTTAAGATATGGGTGTGGAGACCAGGTGTTAAGAGGCTGTGGAAGCTCCAGTGTTAAAGACTTGTTGTTGGCCCCAGCGTTGCTCGTCAGAGTGTTTGAGTATGGATGATTGGGTGTTGTTAGGAATAGGAATATCAACTCGACCTACGCAGTGGTGTGTAGACATAGAGTGAGAGTATAATACGCGAATGATGAAAAGAGTTCGTAGAGTTGATAATGTTCTTTTTCTCACTCATTTATGGCTGGAAGTCATCGACGCCAACTGCTGTGTACTTTTGCTACAGTTTAATTTGACGTACACATTCGACAGCACGGATATAGTGACAAATCACAGGTTGGCATAATACATCATGGTACAATTGATAAATGGTCTTGCAATGATACATGGGCACTCGTTGAATAATAGCACAATAGAATGTCAGTAGACAAGCACTCAGTATTGCCCATATATATATCATCTGAGTTTACTGACAAAGCACGTCAGTTTATAAACAATATTCAAAATGGCTTCTAGACCTAACCTCGTCTAGCGACGATTCGTTTAAATAATGTTCAGCACATATTTTTCATATAATCATATTGAACCGCTAGTAATGGGTTCTCATCTGTAGCAGTGATCTCTGGACTCATCAAGCGATAATACGGGGCATCCGTTTCTCTTCCTGATAGTCCTTAAATATGTGTATACAAGATGGCTTCTGGTGAGCTGTCACTCACGTTTGGATACAGACGATGAATCTGTATTAAAAATAGTCATTCATTAAATGTTCTCATTGCTCTGTAGATTCTATCATGATACAATTGACTTCATCATACAAGATATAGTGCTGCTATAAATGAATGTCATCTTCATCTGGTTAAATATTCCCTCAGACGTACAAATCGTGCGTCTGCCTATCGAAAACGATGGCTTCGTAAGAGAGTTCATAAGAAGTGCTTTTGTTACCTTGGTATCAGAAATATGATTCTGCCATTCCTTGGCAATAAGAATAAACACTGGGGTAAAGCATACAGGATAGGTCTAAACATCTATCACTTTCCCCTACACATATATGGATCACTTTTTCCGGCGACAAGCCGATACAGAAAACACGACAGCCCCCATCAACAGGGCGAAGCCAAAACACAACTTACTAGCGACACATCCGCTGGACAGCCTTTGACCTTTCTAGCGACAAAGAACATATAGTTCGACTTAGATATGTAAAGATATACAGCTATAAGACAGACTCGTCCTACCTAGACAAACAATACACATAAATTCAGGCCATAGATATTCTGAAGCAAGAACAATCTATTTCTACCCAAACAAAGAATAAATCGTAGTAAAACTAGATTCATCCGCGGAGTTCGATCGAAAGTGGCGAAACTCCTTTCAAGGGAAGTAACTCAATAATGACTTTTCCTTAAGCACTAAAAAGTATCTATTTTGTTTACAAAATATTTGCGAACATAACAAGCATACACATGTATTATATTGCAAGATATCAAAGACTGCACGTAACAGTCTTACCACACCTCCCGGGAAAAAAAAGGAACTTTTTTTTGTGAAATACATCTAGGAGCAACGTACAATAGGCTCACAACGCATGAATAATGCGCAGATGAACATATCAGGAATAAATATAACGCCTAATATGAGGCTAAGTCGACTTATGAAGCGACTGGTGAGAATATATCTCATAATCTAAGAGAAGTTGTTTCTCTACGAATAAATGTTTCCAGGAAGGTGTGATTCACGTATAATACAATTCTGGCAATTACACAATGCATACAAAAATTCATACCATAATTTCGTATTAGATATCTTAAATTTATGATTTATGAAGAAAAATCATTAAAGAACAGCGGTGAATAAACATCAATGAACCGAAAAGTAGTGATACAATCATTATATTATTAAATTACAAATGTGTATCTATCTTGATATAGAAAAGGAACTATTATGGGCCTAGACATATCAAGAAGTCAAAGACCTAATAGTTATGTGGAATCATGTGGGCATCTTGACAGAATGTCTGCCATCACATTATCTGATTCACGAATAGCTCGTACAGAGAAATGAAAAGGTTGAAGAGCAATTGCATATCGAGTAGACCTCGAGCTCTTCAAATTCTTACTCTGTATAGCAGTAAGAGCTTTTTGGTCGGTTTCTACTATGAAATGTGCGCCTAGAAGGAATCTTTGTAGTTTGAGGATCGACCAAACCATAGCTAATAGCTAGCGGTCTAAAACCGAATATTTCCTTTCTGCCGCATTAAGTTTTCTGGAAATATACATTACAGGATGCAGAGTTCCAGAGTAATCTTGCATTAGTGCCGCTCCAATCCCAGTGGATGAAGCATTACTACGAAGAACAAATGTCTTATCTTTAGTAGGTAACACTAAAATAGGTGGTGTTGAAAACAATGTTTTAATCTTATCCAAAGAGCATTGGCATTCCTGAGACCAGTGGACCATATTAGGCGAACCTTTCTTTAAAAGTGTAGAAAGAGGTGCCATGATAGAGGATAGATTCTGAATGAATCTGCCATAAAATTGAATAAGACCTAACAGACTTCTCACCTGTTTTTTAGTCTTAGGGATAGAGATGTTAAGTATCTTACTATTATTATGGTCCTCTGTCTTTAGGAAACCATGACCAACTCGGTGGCCTAGGAAAGAAATTTCGCAAAACCAATATAGGCTTTAGAGGGTTTCGCTGTCAGGTTGTGCTCGCGCAAAGTAGACAGCAATTCATCTAACCCTGCATAGTGATCTTCCCAAGTATCGCTGAAAAGACAGATGTCGTCTAGATATGCAATGACATCTGACCGATAAGATAGGATTCGGCGCATCATGCGTACGAGTGTAGCTGGTGCGTTCATAAGACCGAAAGGCATAAAATTCCATTGGAACAAACCTCTAGGTGTTGAAAAAGCCGTGAGAGGTTTGGCGCGTTCAGATAAAGGTACTTGCCAATATCCTTTAGACAAATCAAAATTAGTGAAAAAATGAGATTTGGAGAGTCGAGTAAGTATTTCTTCTAGTAAAGGCATAGGTTCAGCATCGAACTTCGTTACTTGATTCAATTTGCGATAGTCAACGCAAAGACGTATGTTATTGTCTTTTTTTCGAACAATAACCATCGGCGAAGAATATGCAGAGGTGGATGGTTCGATTATTTTCAAATCTATCATCTCATCCAACTCTTTCTCGACCTGTGCTTGAAAATGTATAGGGATAGGATAAGGTCTAACCCTAATAGGAGTATGGTCAGTTAGAACAATGTCATGTTCAATGACATGAGTTTGTCCAGGGATGTCAGTGAGTACATCCTGAAATGTTTGCAACATAGTTGAAACTTGTCGCTGTTCTCCTAGAGACAAATCAGGAGAGACAGTAACGTTCTTCCATGATTCACTAGAATGAAGTGGGATCATTGGAAGAGGAAGATTTACATCTGAAAAACTCGTTTCCTCATCCTGTATCACGGACAGTGATGAGTAATGACCATGTTGTACTGGAGAATCGTCCGTTGCTTGGAAAATGGGTTGTAAATAATCCGGACGTTCATGGAATTCAGTAAGCATATTGATGTGGAAGGTTTTATGCTTCCCATCAATATCGACAATATAGTCGACATCGGAAATTTTCGATATTATATCGTACGGACCTTTCCAAGAAATAAGTAGTCTGTTTTCCCTACAAGGTAGTAATACAAATGCTTTGCCACCAGGACAAAGTTGTCGTAAGCATCTCTTCTTATTGGCAAATTGCCTTGCCTTCTGTTTCGCAAATTCGGAAGAAGAAGTTGCTAATTTGCATGCTTCGATAATCTTTTGTCTCAACGCGATGACATATTCGTAGGATGACTTTGTGTCATCGTCAATATTGTCAGCTGTTATGAGATCATGAAGCAACGACATAGGGCCGCGCGGACGCGCGCCAAAGACAAGTTCAAAGGGAGAAAATCCTGTATGTTCATTGGGGACCTCTCTGTAAGCGAAGAGGGCCGCAGGTAAAACTCTGTCCCAGTCTTGAGGATGATCCTCAGTTATCTTCCCTAGTAAGTTTTTAAGTGTTCTATTAAGGTGTTCGACCATCCCGTTAGACATAGGATGGTAGATACTACTTAAAGGTCTATCTATCTGCAGAGTAGACATTACTTGAGACATGGTATCTGATATTAGTTGGGTGCCATGGTCTGATAATATCTCTCCGGGGAAACCCAGACGAGAAAATATAAGCCAAAGAGCATCTGCAATATCAGCAGTAGTAATGCTCTTCAGAGGAATAGCCTCTGGCCAACGTGTGCACATATCAACACACGTCAAGATAAACTAATGTCCTCTGGCAGACTTGATCTTAAATGGACCAATAATGTCTATGGCCATTTTTTGAAACGGCCGAATAGGAATGTCTGCCGCCTGAATAGGTGCAGCATGGCGTGGACCTTTGGATTTAACTTCCTGACATACTTTACAAGATCGACAATAGATCCGTATGTCCTTATTCACGAAAGGCCAAAAGAAAGCCGCAAGAACTCTTGACTTTGTACGGGAAAAACCCATGTGTCCAGCACACTGAGAGTCGTGAGCGTGCTGCAACATTTTAACTCTCAAATTCTTGGGAACCAGGATTTGAGAATGACTTGACGTAATGGAGTCTTGAACCATACGTACAAGTACGCCATTCTTCTTTGTAATCCACGATTTACGACTTGTGTCTTTATTCGGATCACCTTTCGTTGCAAGAATGAAAAATTTCTTCAGAGTGGGATCATCTTCTTGCTGTTTTATAAACGAGTCACGAGAAATTACCAAGGGATCATCTTGGTTATGCACTTCATTATCTTCAGTAGATGAAGTTTGAGGCATATTAAGAGCCTGAGCTCTAGTGACTACAGCGTTAGCAATCTGCATGTTTTACTTTTCCCACGCGGAAATTTGTTGCGGAGTGCATTCTTTGACTCCATGAATGCGACCGATGATAAGGTCAGCGATCGGATTCGGAAGAAGACATGCGTGTACATCTCTTGTAAAGAAAGGAGTAGCAATCCTAATGATAGCAGTAGAGTATTTCTCTAATGTGCTGCCAAATGTTACACATTTGACTACTTGTCCAGTGGCACGGGAAGGATCTACGAGTGACTGCCTAACACCAATTGTGGTGCATCCAGAATCAAATAGCACGGAGACTGGATTGTTATTTACTAAACCCTTATGTAAGACAAGAGAACCTCTTCCATCATGCGCGACTGACGCAGGAAGAGCGGGAAGAGGATGGCCACAGCTTAAAGTAGGCACTGTGGTTGGCTCAAATAATGTTTTGCATTGGGGGCACTGAGATGCTCTCCCAAAATCAAAAGCGGAACATGCCATATTACTAGCGTCATTATTATCTTTACTCTGTTTATAGGCTTCATGAGACTCTTGTTGTGCAGAGTTTGCCTGAAAACGTTGTTTATGTCTTCTGTTTTGAGATCTACGTCGGTTATTATTACCTCTGTAGTTATTGTTACCTCTATTGTAACCCCTATTTGGGTTTGAATCATAGTTCTCTTGGTTACCATTATCATATTCATTATAATGAGTATCTCTGTAATTATGATCTTGTTGACTCCAAGACGGATAACTCGGATAGTTTCTATAATTACTTCCTCTACGGAAATTCCTATAATTGTGACCACCCCTGTGTTGAGAGCTATCAGCTCGTCTCCAGTTCTTTGAAGAAGAACCCTGAAATGATTGGTTACCTTGGTTTTGATAACTATTATGGTTACCTTTTTTTCCAAATCTGTTTTGAGGTCCCTGAAATCTGTGTGAATAATTGGGATTGTATGGTGTTGCTGAAGCAACTGGCATACTCTCCTTAATCTTAGTGTTGCCAAAAGTCACGTCGGGGTGTGCAGTGACATATTGGGAACAATATTCTTCCATTTCTTTTAGTGATTTGGGTTTACGCTCATGTATAAATTCAAGGAATGGTTTGTTAACACATGACATAATCTTATCTCTGAGCAACAAATCCATAAGTCCTTCATAAGTTTTTTTCTGTTTTGGAAAGCTCAATCCAACGATCAACTGTGAGACGTGCCTTTGCAATGAATTCTGAGAATTCTACACCTGTCTCAGGCACCATCGTCTTAAACAAAAGGCGATAGCCTTCCTCACTTAGCTGGTATTTTTTTTATCAAAGCCGCCCTAATGACATCATAATTATCCTTATCTGCTTCTCCTACAAGGCATAACCTAGTCAGAGATTCACCTTTCAAGTTTTCTGCTAATTGGTTAGCATATTGTGATTTATCCACATTATGTGTACGACAAGAACGTTCAAATCTATCCAGCCAGAATGTAATATCGGCACTGGACTGATTGAACGGTGGAACCTTAACCTTGTAAGTAGAAGGTTTACCATTACCACTAGATGCCTGATTAACATTACCTATGTTTGTTAATTTTAACTTTTCTAACTCAAATGCTAAAAGTTCTTTTTGATGTTCATGTTCTCTCATTGCTTTTCTCTCTTCAGCAGCAGCGGCAGCTTTTCTCTCTTCAGCAGCAGCAGCAGCTTCATCTTTTCTTTTTTCTTTTTCCATTTCCATCTGGAATCTTTCTTCCTCAGTCTGTATCTGCAATTTCTTTTGTTCAGCTTCTCTTTCTAATTTTTTTTCTTCAGCTAGAGCTTTTCTTTCTTCAGCCAGAGCTTTTCTTTCCTCTGCAGCAGCAGCTAATGTCTTGTCATATTGAGAAACTGCCCATTCTTTTAATTGTTGACCAGTCTTATCAAGGGATCTCCCTTGTGCAATAAAGTATTCTAATGTAGACATGATGTCTAACAATAATACTAATTACCTGAAACAATAATAATACTGTATATATTTCAAAGTAATGTAGCCCTAAGTTCTTAATAACTTGATTAACCAGCACACTATTCCAACCTCTGGGGGTCACAAGCCTTAATAAGGTCTGTTATACTTCCTTATATAACAGTAATAATAATCAAGTACTGGTTTATACCATAATCCAAGTGCAGTGCACAAGTACTAGTGTCTTATGAAATATACCTATATAAAACATATGTCAACCAACAGCATACATAAAGTACAAATAAGACTGACAATACGAAAACGTTTGCAGAAATCAAATAAATCAAATAGGGAAATCAATGAAAATAATCACAACTGACAACTGCAAGGAATAACAACATAAATGACGTCACAGTATATGAATATAAATTGTGAATAGAACTGAAAGATAGAAAAGGGTAGACCAACAAATTACAAACAAATCAAAACAAAACTAAAGAACAAAGAAATATTACAAAAATAACAATAATTACAGTCTTCACAGCTAACACAAATAGCAACTATTTGTTGCAAGCAAATTTCCAATTAAGGAAATTGCACCTAAAGAAAACGCCCACAACGGACCCTCTATCACGTGAGATATTCTGTTGTGAGGACACCGCCCAACCTAAACGCAACCCGCTAACATATAAACTAATATACTATACAAACAAATAACATATAACATATAATCATAAATGCATATATCATGTGTGTAATATATAAAGCACTGTGTTGCATTTAGGGTGCTCAGTTATACACTAAATAATGAAATGTGTTGGAAAGAGTTTCAGTTCAGAAATATAATGGCACAGTTTCTGAATAAACAAAGTAAACTGCCACTTTAATCAATACTAGATTTTTGATTTAATCTATTACAATGTTAAACAATATGAGCATCAGAAGGTCCAACGATGAAATTTATGCACTTATGTTTAACAATACTGCAACAATAGAACAGTTTATGGCCTTCAAAGTATCATCTCTGTACTGTGAAACTCCGTAATGTCTAAACGTAAAAATGTCAACAACGCTGACCTAGATACTGCATTCACTTGATAGGTCACGTGACAAAGTGTTGACAAAGAGCAAACCAATACTGCAAGTGTGTCGTATCAGCCACAGGAAACGGTCTGGTATCGGTAGTCTGTTGACTTCTCAGTTTCTGCGAGGTCAAACCCAGAAAGCTGGTCCACCAGTGTTAAATGGTGTATAGAACATCAGTGTTAAGATATGGGTGTGGAAACCAGGTGTTAAGAGGCTGTGGAAGCTCCAGTGTTAAAGACTTGTTGTTGGCCCCAGCGTTGCTCGTCAGAGTGTTTGAGTATGGATGATTGGGTGTTGTTAGGAATAGGAATATCAAGTCGACCTACGCAGTGGTGTGTAGACATAGAGTGAGAGTATAATACGCGAATGATGAAAAGAGTTCGTAGAGTTGATAATGTTCTTTTTCTCACTCATTTATGGCTGGAAGTCATCGACGCCAACTGCTGTGTACTTTTGCTACAGTTTAATTTGACGTACACATTCGACAGCACGGATACAGTGACAAATCACAGGTTCATCATGGTACAATTGATAAATGGTCTTGCAATGATACATGTGCACTCGTTGAATAATAGCACAATAGAATGTCAGTAGACAAGCACTCAGTATTGCCCATATATATATCATCTGAGTTTACTGACAAAGCACGTCAGTTTATAAACAATAATCAAAATGGCTTCTAGACCTAACCTCGTCTAGCGAAGATTCGTTTAAATAATGTTCAGCACATATTTTTCATATAATCATATTGAACCGCTAGTAATGGGTTCTCATCTGTGGCAGTGATCTCTGGACTCATCAAGCGATAATACGGGGCATCCCTTTCTCTTCCTGATTGTCCTTAAATATGTGTATACAAGATGGCTTCTGGTGAGCTGTCACTCACGTTTGGATACAGACGATAAATCTGTATTAAAGTTAGTCATTCATTAAATGTTCACATTGCTCTGTAGATTCTATCATGATACAATTGACTTCATCATACAAGATATAGTGCTGCTATAAATGAATGTCATCTTCATCTGGTTAAATATTCCCTCAGACGTACAAATCGTGCGTCTGCCTATCGAAAACGATGGCTTCGTAAGAGAGTTCATAAGAAGTGCGTTTGTTACCTTGGTATCAGAAATATGATTCTGCCATTCCTTGGCAATAAGAATAAACACTGGGGTAAAGCATACAGGATAGGTCTAAACATCTATCACGTTCCCCTACACATATATGGATCACTTTTTCCGGCGACAAGCCGATACAGAAAACACGACAGCCCCCATCAACAGGGCGAACCCAAAACACAACTTACTAGCGACACATCCGCTGGACAGCCTTTGACCTTTCTAGCGACAAAGAACATATAGTTCGACTTAGATATGTAAAGATATACAGCTATAAGACAGACTCGTCCTACCTAGACAAACAATACACATAAATTCGGGCCATAGATATTCTGAAGCAAGAACAATCTATTTCTACCCAAACAAAGAATAAATCGTAGTAAAACTAGATTCATCCGCGGAGTTCGATCGAAAGTGGCGAAACTCCTTTCAAGGGAAGTAACTCAATAATGACTTTTCCTTAAGCACTAAAAAGTATCTATTTTGTTTACAAAATATTTGCGAACATAACAAGCATGCAAATGTATTATATTGCAAGATATCAAAGACTGCACGTAACAGTCTTCTCGAGTACAGTCATTGTGACAGCACTGGTCTTTTACCATTCTTCTTTCCTTTTATTGAATTAATTCGTTAGGCTTAACATTTACTATTTAATTTAGATATGTGGATTTAGAATATTTCACGACATATATATATATATATATATATATATATATATATATATATATATATATATATATATATATATATATATATATATATATATATATATATATATATATGTATATATATATATATATATATATATACACATACACACATTGATGTTGAGGACTGTTTCGCGGCTTGCAAACATGTGAATGGTTGCAAACATTCGCATGCGTGCACCACGATACTCCTCAATTGAATTAATACTGGAAATCGCGCAGATCAAGATATGACGCGTCAAGCCTAGTTACAGTAGTCTACCTATGGCCTGCGAGTCTGATGGCCGGCGTGCCATCCGACAGTGTTTCAATGTGTGGCACCGCCACTTATGGATAGTGTTTCAATTGTGTGGCATAGCCACTTACTCAAGTGTAGAACCGTTGGGTTCTGGCTTTAAGCCGATATAAGGATATGTGTCTAAAGACTAGGAAAGTCTATGTATGGCCATTGAGCCGAATGACAGTGTTGGAATGTGTGGCAAAGCCACTTAAGGATTGTGTATTAATGTGTGGCACAGCCACTGACTAAATATATATGTGGAACGGTAGATCCTTTGGAAAGTGTAAAATAGCGTAAGAATCCGTATCAAATTAAATATAGGACCAGATAGAGTCCAGAGTAGAATCGCGAATAACGCAGATTACGTTCACCTTGAACTTATATACATGGCAGTTAAAGCCTAGCGAGGTAAGCCAAAGATGTTGAATAATGATACATAGACAGGATCTATAGATTTACGGATAATGTACTCACTAGTATTGTGAAGGGATAATAATTCCAAGGATCGGATTCAGTAGGAGTTGGTTGCAAACTCTATTACGCTATAGACTTAACGGTTAACCCAGACGAGCTAAGTCTGTGGGATGAACACTGCGTAGAGCTTAGTACTATGTTAAAGCCAAGTTGATGTGTGAGAAATGTGTTACGCTCATTGTGTAAAAGGATATATATAATAAATTGTTCAGTCGTCAATAGAACTTGTCAATTGCCTGAATTATTCAAGTTCTCACTCTGTGCTGTGACTGTTGAAGAGATACAGAGGGACCGTAGCATACTGGTGTCAGAAGTATTCGGACAATCTTCAGAATTCATCTTTTCCGTTACCCAATTGAACGAACTAATGTTCATGAATCAGGCTTCAAGTTGGGAAGATTCTAGTGGAAACAACTTCAAGATCAATTTAGTTCGTCACATACAAATTGACAGTGGAAATTGAACAGTTCAAGAAGGTCTCATTCAAGGCGCAGCTCCAATCTGGCAACTCAAATTTACACATCAAGTTACGAGGGTCAAGGTCGAGTCAGTACTCCGATCAACGGTCACTGTCTTCGCTGAATCAAATCGATCGCATGGCATTCAATCTTTGATCCTGAACCATCACAGAGAACCAGGAAGACAAGCCATACACTTGTTAAACGTCCAGAGCAAACGGGGAAGTATTTCGACAGAATTTCTTTCAATATCAATTTCGAAAGAATCATCTTCAATCAACCGATCACGTCTGCTTCTCAATGGAAACAAGTCAAACAGCTGGGAGCATCTTGTTGTGGTTTTCTTGGATCACAATGGCATGATCACATGAAGATAAGTTCTTGTCTAAATTAGAGCTTTCGACTAGTGTGTGTTGTCCAGTTGGCTAGCTTTGGCCTTCAATTTTTCCTCCACTGTCACTTGTCTGTCCTGTTTTGCAGTTCTAGTAATTATCATTATGTGTTTACTATCGATGTACTTTATGTAACTTCGCGGGACGGATAGTTAGGGCTTATCATTGCTTGGGTATTCCTTAGGAAGATTTAAGCAATTATAACGACTTTTAGGGATAATTGTTCATATTCGCTGACTGAGGATCTAACTGATTATTAATTTTTCTTTTGAGTTAGGATATAAATGCTTCTTCAGTTAGCAATATAATCACTTTGCTTGTGCTAGTTGTGACACCACGTGCCTACGTTATTTAATTTGCATATCCTAGTTTCCGTTTGGTCTCACTATTTTATTCGTTTGTGATCTAAAAATCTCTCTGTCTCATTGTTAGTGTAGGACGACTTGTATCGTAAAATTTGTGTAATGTTACTTTAAATATTTCATCTCTCGAATTAAGATGTCTATACCTACTTAGTTTCTTTTTATCTGGTTCATAGCGTCGTAAGATTGAATATATCATTTCATTTGCTTGTTCCATCCATTGTTTATCGTCACCTGTTCTTGTCTCTGGCTATAGTAAATATCATAGTTACTTTGAATTAATGAAGCTTATATGTTCATAGAATATTTATTGACAAATAATATACTTATATAAGTTATTGAGAAACGTAGCACCATGTCTACGTTAGAAGATTTTATTAAAATTGGACAAAGCCTAGGGAAATCAGGTTCTGATCTTCAGACTTATGCTGAAACGAGATATGAAAAGCATTTATCTCAACAGGAAAGAATTGAGTAACGTGAACTTAAAAAGTTGGAATTGGCTCAAAAAGATAAAGAAATGGCTCAACAAGAAAAAGATAGAGAATTACAAAAAGAACTTAAGGAGAAAGAAATAGCTCAACAAGAAAAGGAGAGAGAATTAGATAGGGAGAAAATGGAAATAAGAAGAATGGAACTACTTCAATTAGACCAAGCACATAAACATGCTATTGAGCTTGAGACTTTAAGATTAAATGCTGAGAGGGAAAAGGCTGTTGAATTGGCTAGGGTGCAATCAGAACAGTCCCGACCTTCGGCTAATTCAAATGTATTTTATCCAAAATTGAAGGTGCCACATTTTGATCAATCTAGAGATTGCATCGATTCATTTTTATCAAGATTTATTATGAAAGATACAGGTTTAAACATACCTAAGGAAAGATGGAGTATCTTTTGGTTGATTTTTTGACCGGGGACTCACTCAAGGTTTTAATGAATCTGGATGAGAAAAGCAGAAACGATTTTGATGTCGTAAAAGAAGTACTTCTTAGACGGTTCCAGTTAACTGAATCTGGATTCCGAGAACGTTTCCATACGGCTAAGCCTAGTAAGGACGCTGACTTTGGGGAATCCATTGCTTCCATTAAACATTATTTCAATAGATGGATAGAATTATCAGGTATTACCAAATCAAATGAGGGGTTAATGGATCTCATGCTACGGGATAAAGTGCTCTCCTTATGTAGTCATGATTTAGAATCCTTCTTACAAGAGAGACACCCTAACTCTATTGAAGAATTCGAAAAATTCGGTAGACAGTTTGTCACGGCACATCCGAATAAGGATGTCCATCGATCTTTTCCTCGAGATCCTATGCCGACGTGTGCAGCACTCCATGATCATAGATCTTATGATCACCGACCTAGATCACAGAGCACGGACGGCCGATATCGTACACAGTTTCGTCAAGAATATCGGTGGTCTTACAACTTCCCTCGATATCGCTCACCGTCAAGATTCTATCGTCGGAGTTATCGAGGTTATTCACCTCATGATCGTGGAGGCCACAAAGGCAGGGGTCGTGACGTTTTTCACAAAGACTATTACAGGGATTACAATAATCATGGATCATCATATAAAAGGAATGATGATAATGATGATTCAACTGATTTTTATTATAAGACAAAATCAGGCAAAAAGAAAACAAATCATTCTAGATCATCTTCAAAGAATAATGACAAACATGGTCATGCTAATGCATGTACTACCAAAAGAGATAATGATAGTGATGATAACAAACATGCTAATTCATGCAGCATTTTAGACGACTCTTGTTATGTTTGTCAATCACATCTGATATCAGAGAGGAAAAATACACTTCGGTGTGGACATACAATGTCTTCTATGTCTGCTTGTGAGAATTTGGGACGTCTCACATACCACAAGGCATACTTACATGGAAGAGAAGTAAGAGTTTTACGGGACTCTGGCTGTTCTACTGTTGGCATACAACACTCGCTTATCGAGCCCTCTGTATTTACGGGTAAAACTGTTAAATGTATCACATTTGGAGGTAATATAGAAAAATATCCAATAGCACATGTCTATATCGATACACCGTTTTATACAGGTATGGTGTATGCTTGCGGGTTAAGAGCTCCCGTGGCGGAGATAATCTTAGGTAACATACCTGGAGTTAGAAATTGCACTCCACATGAGATTACGAAATGGGTTGAATCTCACCCGTTGGTGGCAAATGCTGTTGTTACCAGAGCACAACAGTTAGCTACAGATATGGCCACCCCACCTACACCTATAATAGAGACAATTATGTCTCCCGACGTCGTTGCTGAAGCACCAGCGGCGTTTGCGGAAAAACAAAAAAATGATCCAAGTTTACAGCGTTTATTTGCGCTAGGAGAAAAAAAAGTTAGTAAACATACGAAATCAGCACAACATTGGTTTCAAATTAAGAAATCCATACTAACAAGATACTATGATAATGGTATCTCAATTATTCATCAGATAGTCGTTCCAAAACAATTTAGACCTTTGGTGTTACAAACAGGGCATGACTCTCCCATGGCAGGACACATGGGTATTAAAAGAAAATTATTTAGAATCACGTCGCAATTCTATTGGCCTGGTGTCAATAAGGACACAAAATTGTATTGTAGGTCATGTACGACATGTCAAAGCATATCACGTAAGGGCAGATTCCATACGGCACACTTACAGATCACTGATGTACCAGAAAGACCATTTAAGAAGATAGCCATAGATATTATTGGTCCGTTATCAATTCCATCTAATAATGGGTTCCGATATATCTTAACCTGTGTAGATCTTTGTACACGGTGGCCTGAGGCCATACCTCTGAAAACCATCACTACTGCGTCGGTATCAGATGCATTATTTTCAATTTTTTGTCGTATTGGTTTTCCGGAGGAAATTTTATCAGACAGAGGTTCACAATTCACCACAAATATTATGAAAGAAGTGGAGTCGATGCTCTCCATTCACCATTCGTTTTCGAGTGCATATCACGCCCAAACGAACGGAGTTTGTGAGCGTCTAACGGTTCACTCAAACAGATTCTTCACAAGATCACTGAGGGATGTCCTCGTGACTGGGACAGGCTACTTTGTGCCGCATTATTTGCATATCGAGAGGTCCCCCACGAAAGCACTGGATTTAGTCCATTCGAGCTCGTCTACGGCTCTAATCCTCGTGGCCCAATGATGATCTTGAAAAATTTACTGGTCGGATCATCAGTGGATGAATCCACTCGTACTAGTTACGAGCTGGTGATTGACCTTAGACAAAGAATCATTGATGCGTGTACATACGCATCAGAAAGCATTAAATCAGCCACACAAAAATCTAGATTATTCCACAATCAAGGGAGAAGATTGCGATATTTTAATCCTGGGGAAAAAGTCTGGTTACTTCTACGTCATGAGGATAATAAACTGTTGGTTTCATGGCAGGGTCTATTTGTGATTATTAAACGAGTCACGGATGTTGACTATGCTATAAACGTAAGAGGAAAAATTAAAACGTTCCATGTCAATATGTTGAAATTGGCAGTGGAAAGACCACAAGAGTTAATTCCTATTATTAACTCTGTGTCTGTATCTGAGTCTTCACCTCATATTTCTTCTTTTGCATTAGTGAATGAGGAAGACACTACGTCTTCAATTCGTCTACAGTTTGCTTTACCGTCTTTACAAGCTTCCGAATCTTGGAAGGATGTCACAATTTCTTCGACTTTGTCATCTTCACAACAAAGTCAAGTCAGAGAAATTCTTCTTTCTTTTAACGATGTACTTACTGACCTTCCGGGTCGTACATCTTTAATCTCTCATGACATCATTCTAACAGACGATCATCCTATTAAGTTAAGACCTTACCCTATTTCTTTACATCATAAAGACAGGGTTAAAAGGGAGCTAAAGGATATGATAAAATTGGGAGTTATATCTCCATCAGAATCTCCTTATGCTGTTTCAATGGTTATTGTGAAAAAGAGAGATTGGTCGCTCCGTATTTGTATTGACTTCAGACGTCTTAACCGTATCACAATTACTGACGCTGAACCAATGCATTTGTTGGACGACCTACTTTCGCAAGTTTCACAGGCCACTTACTTTAGTAAACTAGATCTGCCTAAAGGCTATTGGCAGATACCACTTACTGAACATGCCAAGCCTTTCACTGCCTTCACTACTCCATTTGGATTATTCCAATGGAATTACATGTGCTTCGGCCTTGTAAACGTGCCTGCGACATTTGTGCGCATGATGCGCCGCCTTCTGGGCGATAGAAAAGATGTCATCACATACATCGATGACATCTGTCTATTTCATAACACATGGGAAGACCATATTACTGGTTTGTCTTCTCTTCTCTTTACACTACGACAACATGGTTTGACTGTAAGACCTTCTAAGGTCCAGATAGGTTGTCAGGAGATTACTTTTCTGGGTCACCGCATAGGTAACCATAAATTACACCCTGATGACAATACAGTCAAGCGCATACTGGAGATTGCTACTCCATCATCTAAAAAACAAGTAAGAAGTTTACTTGGGCTGGTTAACTATTACCATAAATTTATACCACGCTTCGCACAGATTTCTGCTCCTTTGTCCGGATTGTTGGCCAAAGGTAGTCCAAAAAAAATATTATGGACACCGCAGTGCGAAGAGGCTCTGATTATGATAAAGAATTTATTTAAGAATCCTCCTATCCTATTATTGCCAAACATACATTTACCATTCTTGATTCAAACAGATGCATCCAGTTCCGGAATTGCAAGCTCACACCTGCGGAACAAAAATACGCAACAGGAGAGCGCGAACTTCTCGCGGTGGTCTGGTGCTTAGAAAAACTGTCTAAGTACTTGATAGGGAGAAAGTTCTTTATTCACACAGACCACAGTCCGCTCACTTTTATCACTTCGAGAACTATGAAAAACGCAAGAATCCACAGATGGTTCCTGTTGCTACAAGAATTCGCATTTACAATCATACCTATTTCAGGAACTGATAATAACCTCGCGGACTTGTTATCTAGAAACTTTGCGTCACAGGATTGAGATAACTTTCTTGTCTTGATGTTGACATTGGACATAATTTTATAATTGATATTTCTAATTGTGAATATTAATTTCATTATAACATTCTTGACGATAGATAACATGCATAGATTATAGTCGGTCACATCGTCGCCACCACTCTCACACGTGCCACGAGTGTCACTTTTGGGAGCGAGGGGGTAGGGAAGATGTTGAGGACTGTTTCGCGGCTTGCAAACATGTGAATGGTTGCAAACATTCGCATGCGTGCACCACGATACTCCTCAATTGAATTAATACTGGAAATCGCGCAGATCAAGATATGACGCGTCAAGCCTAGTTACAGTAGTCTACCTATGGCCTGCGGGCCTGATGGCCGGCGTGCCATCCGACAGTGTTTCAGTGTGTGGCACAGCCACTTATGGATAGTGTTTCAATTGTGTGGCATAGCCACCTACTCAAGTGTAGAACCGTTGTGTTCTGGCTTTAAGCCGATATAAGGATATGTGTCTAAAGACTAGGAAAGTCTATGTATGGCCATTGAGCTGAATGGCAGTGTTGGAATGTGTGGCAAAGCCACTTAAGGATTGTGTATTAATGTGTGGCACAGCCACTGACTAAATATATATGTGGAACGGTAGATCCACTGGAAAGTGTAAAATAGCGTAAGAATCCGTATCAAATTAAATATAGGACCAGATAGAGTCCAGAGTAGAATCGTGAATAACTCAGATTACGTTCACCTTGAACTTATATACATGGCAGTTAAAGCCTGGCGAGGTAAGCCAAAGATGTTGAATAATGATACATAGACAGGATCTATAGATTTACGGATAATGTACTCACTAGTATTGTGAAGGGATAATAATTCCAAGGATCGGATTAAGTAGGAGTTGGTTGCAAACTCTATTACGCTATAGACTTAACGGTTAACCCAGACGAGCTAAGTCTGTGGGATGAACATTGCGTAGAGCTTAGTACTATGTTAAAGCCAAGTTGATGTGTGAGAAATGTGTTACGCTCATTGTGTAAAAGGATATATATAATAAATTGTTCAGTCGCCAATGGAACTTGTCAATTGCCTGAATTATTCAAGTTCTCACTTTGTGCTGTGACTGTTGTTAATCCTTGCAAGGTCAGTCCAGATTATCACGGGTATTCATAAGACTAACTATAATATAACCAACACTGCTGGAGAATTATTATACAACGACGACACTGAATATAATAATAATTAAATCACACAATAATGGCTTAAAACTGCAATCGAACTATAAGCTGGAATTAGAATAGATGAACCATAATATCTGAAGTATTGACAAGCAACCCAATAAACTCACGTCCAACGGTGCTGAATCTTTTAATAACAACTAGCAAGAAGAGATACAGCGGGACCGTAACATACATATATATATATATATATATATATATATATATATATGAAAATCTCATCCTTGAGAACAAAGGTTTATGCGACAGTTTGTGAAGGCTGAAATGTAAAAGGCAAGTATTGAGGTGAATTTATCATTCTTGATGCTTGTGGTGAGCTTCTAAATACAATATCTAAATTAGATTGTAACAGTATAGTGCATAAAGTCAAAGATAAGATAGTACTAAAAATTTTCGGCGAGAATCGTGGGCTGTCGCCTACGCCTTCAGCTTATTATTTGCAAACGCATAAGCCGAACAAAACGGTACCCTATTTTTCAAATTCGTCCTTGACATAAACAAACGTCTTTTCCTAGTTCTAAGAAATATTTGCCTAACTGCATTTGGGGAAAGGAGGGGCAAGGCTAGATAACACACGCAAATTACGTCTCAAATTGGTTCTAACTCTACAACCGACTTGCACGCTTTGCCATAGGCGGGTTTCCCCAATACGATGAAAAAGTTAGAAATGTGGACACTACGGTCATAGAAACACGCTTAGCTCTTATTGCGAATGACATAAGCTCTCGTATTTAGCTTGAAACTAACATAGAAAAAAAAAGATAGAATTTTGAATTAAGCCACATTCTTCTTCTTCTTCTTCCGTCCTTAGCCACCGACCGTCAAAGCAGTCAGTGGCAATTACGCCTAGTAGCGTCTTAGGCAACAGCAGATAGGTTTTCTTTGCCATTGTTTCCCATCACACCTAGTGGCGTCTTTAGGGCAACGGCAAATCAACCCATTTGCTGTTGTTTCCGTAATCGAAGTGACTGGCAAACGGGTGATCAGCCCGTTGTGAATTAAGCCACATAGCCCCATAAAAATCGTATATTCGTGTACCTGAAGACTTGCTGACCAAGAATATGTTGTTAGTTATCTAAATAGTCCATTAAATAATCAAATATTGATAAAACAATACATAGAGAATCAGAGATACTGTCAGGTCAGGTCATATCTGCTTAGATTGAATCGCATATTTTTGGGGAAAAAATTAGGTGAAAGCTAGGCTAAGATGGTACGCTGAAGGGGATTGGGGGGAATTTGAAGTGAGACGAAATATTATTGGCCGACCTCGTACTAAACATATATCACCCGAGTAACGTAGTAGAAAATTGAATTGTATTTTTGAAAGACTTTGTTTACAAGTGAAATAAGGATAATCATTGGCCAGAGTAGTTGATATTGGGGAAAAAGCATTAGTTGGGGACGCCATTTTCTAACAAAATTTTGACTAGTAGCGATGAGATCAGGCTTGTGCAGTGAAAACCATATTTTTCAAAAGCCTGGACAGAACGGCAGATCGAAAGTGTGCCAGTCATCGTTCACTGTGTATTTCATTGAATAAATGTGGTAAGATTGACTTTATTAACATGTATCTAAAATAAAAATTGAGTGTGAAATAATAATATATGTCTGTAAGTGAGTGGGTCTATAGCAACCATTAGGCAAAGCCTAGAGATTGATCCACCATGTGTTAGACTGTCAGAGAGGTGTAAAACTACAAGAAAATATTTATGATTGTCATCTAGGAGCATAACACCTATCCTATTATATGGAAAAGATGACAGCTGGAATTGCAGTGGCGTAGTAACTATTAGGGGAGAGGAATACTGGTGTACATTGTCACATCAAAAGATAATGGTAGCATAGGTTGGTATAAAGCTATGATTCTTTTCGTTTGTTTGTAATGTACCTGTACTTAAATGTGGAATAGTATATTATACTAGGTATAAAGAAGGATGCATAATCTTCACAGTTCAGGGTCCTGGGTACTGACGTTAATGTAGTACCAAACGCCTGAGAACTGCTCGATTCAGGTTTCTGTCTGTATACTTCGAGCCCATGCTAGTGGCCATTGCCTATCAAAAAGGTGGAAAAGATTGTCAAGCGAGCAGAGGAAACGTTCTACCTGTATTCTCCTGCCAAGATAAGTTCTTGTTCGGCACCTAGCAGCTCAACTTAAAAGAACTTAAAAGAACTAGAAAGTGATAATAAAGAAGACTGTGCCTAGTATTAATATTTCCACAAGTGACAAACGAAAACTGACATAACTTAAAGGGAGTGATTATAACCAACAACCTATGGTTTACTACCAGTATTACCTCAAAATAGAAGAATACAACTACACACTTATATTAGAATAATATTGTATGTATGGACAGAAGATCTACTGTGTTATTGGAATGTTGTAAATGATTCTTTTGATTTCACTTTTGATTGTCAGTCCTGGTTCAAAATAAATTAGAATCAGGATAATAAATTGTACAAAATTGTATTTACACAAATTTCAACCACTGTCTTAAATAAGATAGCCTTTTAAAGTGTCGTTTGTATGTTATTGTTGTAATACTCTTGGTGGTTGTGGATAATAAACTATTTGTTTGTATGTTTGTTGGTTATTGCACATTACACTCCACATTCATAACCCTAGACACTACACGAAGTCATTTTAATAATAATACTATAGATTAATTTTGAATGAGATCCAAAGGGTGGTAGCGGAAAGGTACTCTGAAAAGTTTACAATACTATTGGTTAAATTCAGGGACCTTCATAGCTGATCTAATTTAATACAATAATAATACATAACAATTCATAACATCAAAACCCACCACAATGCTTATGGGGATGGCCGCCGAAAAGGTGGTCTTTTCGTGACTTTATAAATGAGAATCACCGATGTGACTTCGGTCTTAGAAAGACCGTATCACAGAAACCCATCTTAGGGTTGTTCAATCACCATAAGAATTTTCCTATTTCCTGGTGGATTTTAAGCAGACTTCAATGGATTTATTCTGGGGATGTCGATGGTAAATGAAAGAGGGAGAGAAAGAGCGAGAGAAAGAGAGGAAGGGGGAGGGTGTAAACGCATGGGATTTTATCAAGGATTTGGCCTTTAACCGCACTTCGCCTTCATCATCTAGAGTAAATTTTTAGATATTTTTCTTCTACTTCTTCACTCTGTGACTGGAATTTGTTGCTTTTTTTGCACAAACATCAGATGTCCTGCTCGTTTGATTTTTCTAGACTTAATATCCTGGTTTTAGCGATAAAAAAATTTTTACCTGATCTTCCAGTACGTTTGCCAATTGAACTGACGAGTGATAAAATTACTCTTGGTGCGTAGTGTTTAAACTGATACAGTTAGATCTGTCGCTTACCCTGATACATTGTTTCGGTGTTGTAGGTCACTGTGTAATCCTAGTCCATTTTAAGGTGTGGAAGTTTCTGAAAGACACAAGAGATTCTGCAAAATTGTGAAATGCCTTGCTAATCGGTATAAAACCAGCCTACCTGAAGTCTGATGACCATGAGGTAATGAGATAAGTGCTGGATTACATTTCAGATTTCAAAGTGTAACACCCGCTTTCCTAATAATACTAATGAAAATTGAGTGGCAGGGTCAATCTAACTCCAATGTTCAGAATACTAGGAAAGATATCATGGTAGGCGTATAATGAACGCCATTTTTCTCCATTTGTTGGTGGATTTTGTTAGATAATCTATATATGACCTATCAGGCCGCTGCCCTGGCAAAATTTAAAAATTAGAAACCTACCTACCACAAAAATATTTATAGAATGTGTGATTCCTATATACACACATTGGGATACTCGTTGGTACTACGGAGTTCATGCGCTGTGCTGAGATCCTCCTTGTGTGATCTACGGAAGGAGATCGGAGCACTGTTGGAGTAGTCCGTGTGCAATGAAGATAGTCCTTAAAACCAAAACCAAACCAAACCGGAATGTATATAAATTGATTGGGCACATGATATACACCATCAAACTTTTATATGCAGTCGGTCTTATTTCTCAACCCCCACCTCTTTTTTGTTACCCCTTTGGCATTGAAATTTTCTTTTACCCCTTTGGGGTTGAAATTCCTGGTTGCCTGGTTTTCATGCACCGGTTCAATAGTCTGTATATAACATCCCCCAATTTCAGCTTTCTAGGTATCGGAGCATGTAAAATCGACTGGACAGCCATTTATATGAATAGATGCCATGTTTACTTGTGTGAAGAAAATAACTGTTGGCAATATCATGTTTACATGTATCTAGAAAACTATTATAGGTAATACCATGCAGGCCTGCACATATGTAGAAAATCATTGTAGTAAGTGCCATCTATACATGTCTGTAGAAAACCATAAAGAACAATACACCATGAAATTATTCGATGGTATTAAGTTTGTCAGTCGTATAATTCTAATATGCATAGTCAATTTCTGTTTCATGTAGTCGATTGTAGATTTCTTTATCTGCAATATTTTTTCATACTTGAAGGGATTATTTCGGAGCTCCAGTACTTTAAGTACATTGGCGTGGAAACCATTTGGCTGAGTCCCTTCTACAGGTCTCCACAAGTTGACTTCGGGTATGACATTTCCGATCTTAAGGATGTGGATCCACTATTTGGGAATATCACTGACTTTAAAAGACTAGTGGAAGAAGCTAAAAAGTTCGGTAAGTACATATTGATTTTGCATCTGTTTAACGAGTGAAGCTCCTAGGATAAAATTTAATTGTGACAACCTTCGTGTTAACATTATCTGTCTCTGTCCGTGTCGTGAGCTCGTCTGATTCACAACAAGTTACTCTAACCAAACAGTGCGCCATACTTTGTAAAACTGCATGATACACGGACCAATCAGAGGGTACCTTTATGCCTTGTTTACTGAAGCACTGTACAGTCAAAATGGCTAGGACTAATCTGTGCAAACGAGTGGAGGATGACAATTAATTACAGACTTAGGAAAGTAGTACCACCTGGAAGAGGTCACTATTACAATATTGGAGGTGTTGCTCTACACGTCTGTGCAGAGACTTTTACGACCAGTAGTCTATTAAGAGAGAAATCTCTGGTTGAATGCATCGAGGCCTCAGGTGTCCATAATTTTGCTGTTTAGAGTACACATAGAATAAAATGTACTTAGGAAAGTAACAGACTATTAGCTAGGAAGATGTAGAATAATACAGGACGTGTTTTAAGCTTTAGATGAAGAAATTCGCTCCATGAATAACGTAGATACATAAAATCTTAGTTTTCCTGATTTGTACACATAGACAGATCTTACATACATTTTCCGAACGCAAAATACTAGGGAGGAGGAAACCCCCTCGGGCGTCCGACCTTGCACTATATATAGCGTGTGATTCTAAACGGAAATAGGCCAGTCATATTTTGAAAATTACAGCGAGCGCAAAAAGTGTTAGTGAATAGTGCCTTTGTTTTTTGTAACTGAGAGCAGACAATTACAACCATTAACTGCTCGACTATATGTGCCTGAGGGTAAGAAAGAATATATATATATATATATATATATATATATATATATATATATATATATATATATATATATATATATATATATATAATTACATGTATTTTTATTGATTAATTCACTTGTGCGTTGGGAAATGTGTAGATGTGTTTTGAACTACTGTGTAAATTTCTGGAGGGAAAAGCCAACCACGTGAATATTCAAAATATTTGAGAATGAGGACCAAAGTGTGTCTGTAGGTTTAGAAAAGCATTTAAAGAATTATTTCTTGATGGAATGGACCACGCACACCAGGAACGTAAGGAAGGATGAAAGCGATTGTTTTACTGGATTGTTTAAGCTATTACTTAAGTGTTTTATACTAGACATAATCATTGTAGGGAGGCGAATCATGGACAAATGGCTCTAACTAAGGTTTTAGGGGAGAATTGTAGTCACAATGAACTGGATGTGGGTGTTACTGGTATAATATGTCCTGTGCATCTGCTAGCATTGTCTGAAACTGTCTATCATCCCCAACCTTTTTGATGGTGGGATAGTGATGGACCATATAGGGGTTACATTTATTATGTTTCAAGTTATATCCTGTAAACCCAACTATACATAATAAAGTCATCTACTACTGAGGGAACTCCTGATGCAAGTGCCTTTTGAGTTCAGAGGGCCAATCAGCTAGTACCTACTGCCTGGAGAAAGATCAGTAACTTTACTCCCAGGACCAAAGTGGAACCAGCTTCATTCTTCAGATGATTGAAATACAAGGCCACTGTAGAGTATGCCAGTCACTCCAGGATTATAGACAGTAATCAAATGATGACCCATGTTGGGGCATAGTGATATCCAGTGATAACCTCCTACGAATTCAGAGACCTTTGAAAAAGTTTGTTGAACAATTTTCAAGTGCACATTTATTTAATTTTGTAACTGAAGTTTGTTTTTCGTTAAAGATATTCAAGAAGAAAATAAGAACTGTAAAAATAAATTGTAAATATTTGCCAGCAGACTTACTTAATTATTTAAGTTAAGTTCAGGTTTTGTTGGTAGATAATTTAGCAGAATACCCCTAGCAGAGTTAGTAATAAAATTAGAGGAGGATCTGGAGAGGGAGCCCATAGGAATCTAGGAAAATATAATATCATCATACCTAGAAACTTATACAGCTTGATCCTACCTTTGATGTCGATACACCCTTATTCTTTTCAGAAAAGGGGGTATTTCTCATAAGATCAGACTCTTATCTGGCACTATCCTGGTATCACCTGATACAACTTTTTGTCCAGGATATCTCTATAATTTCAATAATAATCAACCCTCTCGTGACAGTCTGTCGTGGAAAATTCTAATCCACATATATAAATTAGAAAATAAATGTAAAGCCTAACGAAGTAATTTAATAGAAGGAAAGAAGAATGGTAAAAGACCAGTGCTTTTCCCAATAGCATACGCCTGTGTTGTAGAACGCCATAATGACTGAACCCGAGATCCCCTTTTTCTACTTCGTCTGCATAACTGTAACGCTTCCACGTTTGATAGTAAAAGCCTACTGCATAAACTACACGCATGTCTAAAAAAAATAAAACGGGTACTGTGTTTCTTAGAAAACCTTGAGATACGCAAACTGCTTAATGACCTAGATATAATACTAGCATTAATGTCATTATAACACACTACGTTAACCTAAAAAGACAGACAGGCTTAGAAGAGAGAGAGAGAGATGCATGGAGGAACGCAGGCAATACTACCACGTCGTCTCGCGATTAAAAAGTGAACGCGAAAGGCATGCAGGCTTGATTTTTTTTTCAAATAAACAGTGACAAAAAACACTACCAATACGAGGTAAGGTTTTAAAAAACATGTTTAATGCTTATTAGGAAACATGACACAATACTGTTTTACGTCTGAAATCCTGACTTTATACTGACAGAACAGTCGAAAAGGCAGGACAGGTGGCGGTTCTAAAACAATAAATAAAAAAACAAATACACGACTATCCTAGAATATTACATATTTTGAACGAAGCCACTTAACCCCATTAAACTTATATATTCTTGTACCTTAAGACTTTGCTGTTACAAAAGAAGCCATGCGCCTAGGCATCTTAGGGTGATCAATCTATCGCTGTTTCCAACGCCTATAGCCTACAATATATCATAAATGGTCTAGTACTTAATAAATTATAGCCAAAATACTATAGTGGGGGTGTCTGACAGCACAAGATCATATTTGCTCATAATGGCATATGTTTGAAACACTGCTTTAGGGGAAAGTAGGCCAACTAGTTAGATACGATTTGATTGGCTGTAGTAATATGTAAGGCAAAATCTTATTAGTCGACTGCAAATACTATTATTGTAGCTAATGGCAACGTAAGGAAAGGTAACAATTTTTCAAAGGCTCTTGTAAACATGGTCTCATTGGTTAGACCATTCGATATAGTCAATTAGAAGCGTCAATTCAGGGCCAGTTTTGAAAATAGACTTTATGAGAAGCCAGTGCGTTGAGAGCAAGCTAATATTTTTCTAAATAAAAGCCTGGGATAAGGCAGATCAAAATTGTGCCAGTATTCATCGCCAGTCAACGTACTAGTGTATATTTCCTTGAATTGTGGTAAGCTAGACATGTTTCCTATATA
The DNA here is from genome assembly GCA_024509875.1 of Oreohelix idahoensis. Lineage (NCBI taxonomy): Eukaryota > Metazoa > Mollusca > Gastropoda > Stylommatophora > Oreohelicidae > Oreohelix > Oreohelix idahoensis. Next base: position 197,006 of record JAMPIV010003838.1, read on the forward strand.
TCTATATATATTGTATATGAAAATTGAATATGAATTGATAAATTGTGTCTGTATGTGTGTGGTTCAGTAGCAAACAGAAGGCAAAGCCTAGATATTGCTCCCCCATGTAAAAGCTTGTCAGAGAGGAGTATAACTGCATAGGCATATATGGGATTGCCATTTAGTAACATGACACCTATCTTATTGTACAGAAGGAAGTACAGCTGGAATTGCAGAGGCGTTGTAACCAGTAGGGAGAGGAATACTGGTATATTGTCACATGAGAAGCTAGTAGTTGGCATACAGCTCTGAACTCTGTGTTTGTAATGTCCTGTAATTCAGTGTGGAAATAGATATTATATATTAGTTCTGAAGAAGGAGGTACAACCTTCTTATTTCAGGGACCGTGGTACTGAAGTATTAGAAAATAAAAGAACTGTGATCCCTTCAAGATTATTTCCACCATTAACAAACACATGAAGTCGGGATGACAAACAACAACATAGCTTCAAAAGCCAGTATTACCTCTTAATACCAGAGCATAACACTACACACATATTGTAATAATATTCTATGTCAGGACAAAGATCCTTTGTATAATTTGTGTACATAGACCTTGCATGTACATTTGATTGTGATTCCTGATTCACTCTGTAGTTGGATCAGGATATCTATTCTTCAAAGAAATTAATACATAATTTAAACGTTACACTTGACTTATTTAAGCTAGTCTTCTAGAGTGTTATATGTATGTGCTTGTCATAGTGTGGTACAGTGTTGTGAATCTTAAATAAAGTATTTATCTGTATGTTGTTGTTGTGAACTTACACTTCATCATTATCATAACCCTAGACATTCAACGTAGTCATCACTATCTTCCAGAATAAGTCTGACTGAGGTCTAAATGTGGTAGCAAAGAAGGTCATCTGTAACACACCACACATATTAGATACAGTTACCTTCACAGCTGATCTCAGTCAGTACACTAAGTCCCCTATAAATATTTATATAATCCCAACTTACCACACAGTCCGCTACCTTCATTTCCTTTTACTCCCACATGTGAAGTAATCCATGCTAACAGTTCTGTGCAGCCTCCGATGTTTAAGTATGTGCTAAGTTGAAATATTTCTTCCGCTATGTCTGGTCGGCTACATTCATGTGCATTACTCAGTGCTTGTATTGCTGATAGAGAGTCAGTTACAATCGTTAGCTTATTGGGGGGTGGGGGCTTGTCAGTAGTTATTTCCAGTGCTTTTGCTATTGTAACCATTTCTGCTCTGAAGATAGATATATTTTAATTTATACTATAATTTTTCTGCAGCCTCCATGCTGGGATATGTATTCTAATACCTAGTTCTTCATGTTCTACTTTAGATCCATCAGTATATGCTTTTAAGGTACCCTTAGTTTTTTCATCTATATATTCCTTGGCTTTGTCTTTGATACAACTTTTTCTACTTTATTTCTATTGATTATTTCTGCTAGATGCAAGTCGATATCTGGTTTCTTGAGTCCCCATGGTGGAATCACTGGGGTGTATTTGCTACTAAAATTTATTGCATTAACTATAGTTTGTTGCTGTTCTACTTTTTCCACGCACTTCCACCTTATTGGGTATCTGGTTGGGTCTAGTGGGGTGTCCCATACCGTTGGGTGATTCGTCACAAACACTGATCTAGTCGGGTGATTTTTGTCTGTTAGTATCTTGGCCATATAATTTAATCTAAGTTCTTTTCTTCTCAACATTAGTGGCCTTATTCCTAAGTGCTACCTCTAGTGCTTCAAGTGATGTTGATTTTACTGCTCCTGTTATTGTGCATAGTGCCTGGTGTTGTATTTTATCTAATTTTTTCTTGTTGCTGAGTGCTGCTAAGTCGTATACTACACTCGCATAGTCGATAATCCCCCTGACAAATGATCTGTAGAACATAAGCACAACCTTTATGCTTGCTGTGGGAGCTAATGAAGGTGTCGCTGATTAAGCGCAAAACTAAAGCTACTAAAGATTGTAATATCTGAAATTCGAGAGTTGTTTAAAATATACAAGTAAACAGACACCACAGCGAATTGCTAACGAATAAATTGATGTCACCATACAAACGGTCTCAAGTGTGGCGGAACCTAGCACACTTGAAAACGCAAGTACAAAGATTTTGGCGCTGCACGGACTGCAACAACAGGTTTCTCATGTCTTGAATACACAATAATAAAACATTTGCAAAATTTGGAAATGGGAAACAAGCAGGAAGAAAAGTATTTGGCGCACATAAAAAACCTGTAGCAAATATGGTGACAACAACTAGGTAAGGCTTTAAACATTATGCATAACATTATTTATTTCAAATGACACATTAATAGCAAATATTACTTTGATCACTAATATTCATCAGTATACTGTCGCAACTTTAAAATAATAACTTTTGTAATTATTCACTATGACGACAGCAGTGCTGTGCTAATCTAAAATTTAACCAGCAATCTCAACTTGATCTGTCATTACCCAGGCCTCCGCATTTTATTGGATTTTGTACCAAATCACACTAGCAACAATCATGTCTGGTTTCAAAGAAGTCTGAAGAAAGAAGGCAAATACACTGATTTCTATGTGTGGGCAGATGGCAGTGCATTACCTAATGGCACTATAGTTCCTCCTAACAACTGGGTAATGTTTTTGTTTTCTTTAATTACAAGTAATTATTATATTATTTGCAAGAATTTTCTGAAAGAAAATAAAATTAAGAAAAAAGTGATAACGTCAAACAGACCACAGTATATCCAACGATGTGCTGAACAAAGTGATAACGTCAAACAGACCACAGTATATCCAACGATGTGCTGAACAAAGTGATAACGTCAAACAGACCACAGTATATCCAACGATGTGCTGAACAAAGTGATAACGTCAAACAGACCACAGTATATCCAACGATGTGCTGAACAAAGTGATAACGTCAAACAGACCACAGTATATCCAACGATGTGCTGAAACAAAGTGATAACGTCAAACAGACCACAGTATATCCAACGATGTGCTGAACAAAGTGATAACGTCAAAAACAGACCACAGTATATCCAACGATGTGCTGAACAAAGTGATAACGTCAAACAGACCACAGTATATCCAACGATGTGCTGAACAAAGTGATAACGTCAAACAGACCACAGTATATCCAACGATGTGCTAAAAACAAATTGAAACTGAAAAAGGACAATAACGAGCAATGGCACTAAAAAGACTTGGCGAAACTGGGAAAGAGGCATCGTGTTGACTGCGCACATAAACGCTATGGGCTATGGAATTCACAACGGTAAGTTTTTATACGAAACTGATACTTTCAAAGATACTTAAAGTTGGCAGATTGAAAAACTCATAAGGAAATACCTAGTTTAGACATTACAATCAAGGTTGTTGTGACCCGCTCCCTTGATTGCCAAGGATGTAAAAAGCCGAAACACAGGGGACACCCTCTGATGATCAGATTACCTCCTGTTGTAATGCTTCCTAAAGGGTTTCCTGTCTATATTTGCACAAACATTAACCAGTCCAAGTTTCTGAAACTCAGGATAAGTATTTGTTCAATATTATGTTAAGCAAAAACATCGATTCTTCAAAACAACGTTTACTTTATCTCAAATGCAGATTCCACTTGTCTACTATCACAGTGGTACATATAAATTTACCTGGGAAATCTAAGCACCAACAGCCGAATGATTCAAGCAGCAAAATGTTTAGTTTATTTCTTTAGGAATATTCCCCCCACACGCAGAGTGACATAAAATTAAAATTCATTAGTTCACATAAAACACATTTTAAGGGCTCATTTATGACCCGCCCATTTGAATGACAGGCTGAAAGTATATGGCTGGTTTAGACCCCAGAGAAGCTGCTTCTACACACAAAAAAAAGCATAAGATCTTGCTCCCATTGTAGCAGACCTTACAGAGACAGAGCTCCTAATGATACGCAGATGAGAAAGACTTCCCTAGTACAGAATGGACCCACGTTGATACCGATGGATCAGCAACAAGATCGTAAATAATGGAATAGGGGTGTATAAACAACGTACACGACTGGACAGAAAATCAGTTCCTCAGTGGCTACTCTCAAAATACTTTAAAGATGAGGCAGGTGTACTAAAACAACTGCAATAACCATTGTGGAAAGCTGGAATATTGCTTGTCATTCATTCATTAATCCCCAAGGACCATACGTCTTCAGCAAACATACACCATGTCTGTGACATAAAATGATAATAGCTTTCATCTATCTATTTCATTATCTACACTTTTCTTGTACCTAGCTTTCACCTACGCCTGTTCGTTAACATAAATCCATTCTAATACTCAGAAATCTGTCCCTTTTTCTAATTTAGCACGCATTTTATTGCGGTTCGCTATTTTCTTAGATGTATGTTCTCGAGCAGTCCTATTAGCTAAACGCTGAGCGGGGTATATGTAATTATTAACGCCAGCGATTGAAAATCGTGGTAATAGATCAGACAGCGATCTAAGAGCAGATAATTTTGGAACAAAGGGCCAGACAATTTCTATTACCTTCCCCTGAACTGTTCGTTTGAAAGTAATTAAACACGGTGAGAATAGCAAGATCAAAAGGACGGGCTTCGCTCGATTTCGTTCTATGACCACGTCCGCAAGCGGTAAATAGTGTGATGTTACGATCGAAGAAATCTCGCACGGTCTGGTCAATTACGTTACGCCTGATCTAAAGAGAGACCGTTCGCTCGGTGCTCGAATTTGCAGCGGTAATAGTGTGTAGATTCCTTTTGATAATAGAATTTGAACAGAGATTTCCCCGTAGGTGCTAAATCTGGCAGAGAGTCTGGTTTTCGGTGTATAGGGTATATTCCCTTTGATTTCAGATATATAAACCCCAGCATTCTAACTCAATTTATCCAGTACCGCCACAGATTCAGAAGACATCTAACTACGATTCTAGAATCACTTGTATTAAGTAGAGTTCTTAGTTTTTGGTGGAGATAGTCTGAGTAGTTTGTGTGAAGGTAAATACTGCACTAGTAGTTTTGAGTGATTTAAGTGGTAAAATCGTCGATTATATTTTACTAGATTTTGTTCAGAGTGATTTACTAGATAGGCCCGTCATTAATATTTCTCTAGGTTTTACTGTGTTACATTGGCTAGCAGAATAATAATATTTTTTTAGCTAAACTCTTCCAGCTGTAACATAAATTTAATTAATAGCTAGTAACCAGTCAGAGAATATTTTAACCAACTAGTAATGCACGGTTCATCATGAGTATTGACGAAATATGTATTTATTTCTAATTCATGAGGATTTCTTTTTTTTTAATGACTAGAATTTATTTCACGGGAGGTTTTAAACGATGAGGCAAGCTCTAAGCTTGTAGTTTCAATTTAAGTTAAATAACCGAAGTGGATAAATATATTCTATTTTACGCGTGTTAAGGATAGCATTGTGAGTACTATATTTTGGTTAAGTATTTGTATTTTTCTCCTTTACACAGTATTGGGTC